>JBCAUA010165015.1:5003-21986 GCA_038406235.1 Peronia verruculata | reverse complement strand
GGCACACACAAATTCTTAACACAGTGATGGCACAAACACTTAAAAACATAGTGTAGATCAATGCTGAGTGGCGAGAGTGATGTAAACACCTCGGTGGCCTGCTTGCAAATTGTGAGTGAACACAAATTACAGTCAATTGAGTATTATTTATACACACACACACACATGGCGGACAAAATGAATGATAGTTCAGCATTAAAAAAATGAATTAAAACAACTCTGTAAATTCAATCAAAATAAAGAGTAGCCTATGACACAGTTGGGTATCAGTTGCCCACGTGTGTAATTTTTAAAAATTTTAAATGCCTGCCGATGCCGACTTTATTGGACTATAAGATAAGTGCCACGCCCCCTGATCGCTCTTATTATGTAGATAAAATACAAAATATTTACTCTCTGGTTTCCTTATTACAGGTATATTTTGCCTTTTTTCCTTCTTTTTATGGATCTTTATAGAATAAATGCCATTGTCGTAATAAAATCCTTCTAGTCATCTTGAAAAATGTAACTTAAGTGGCTAATATAGAAGGGGCATGACAGCGCAACTTTTTGCATTTTTTACTATTTTTTGTGCAACGTTTGCTAAAGAAAAGTGCAACTTTCCGCGGGGACAGCCATCAGGCCACATAAGATTTTGTGTAGCTCTTTTGTGCCCACTGCTCCTCTCCTTTCCTGACTACCTAGTGTGTCACACAAAGTGCACACAGCTCTTGTCTTTTAAATTCTAGTTTGAGTGAGCAAGGAGGGACGAGATTTCTTGTGCAGAAAAATAAGGCCTGCACGGCTTAGTGAGTTTGGTGGACATGTCAATATAAGAGAAATCAAAAGAAGAGGAATAAAATCCGGACTTGGTAAATTATGTCGATAAAACTTAAAGGAGAAATGTCTTTATAAGTGATGTCGATTTAAGTGGTGTGCACTGTATGCCCATTACTTTTTTTTATTTTATTCTTTCTAATTGTGATGTGATATTGTATTCTTTTCCAAAGGTTCATTATCTGAAAACGGATTTTGACAAATGGAGGGATGAAGATGACTCTGAACCAGAGGATAATGAGGATTTCAATTTAGATGAGGTTAGCATTATTTTTAGAAAATGTTTTGGTCTTTTTTTTTTTGTGAATGTGTGTGTCTGCATAAAAGCTTTACTTAAAGTCATCATTATCGTTATGCTATCCTAGACGGATGATTTTTATCTGGTGGCTGATACCAGGAACTACGTGTGGTTTTGATGTGAATCCTCTCTACTCCACAGCTGGATTTTTGCAAATGTTTTCAGTTTTCTCTGTTTTCCAAATTGTTTGATCCAGATTTGCAGTCCAATCATTAAATAGTGAGATTAAGAATAAGATGTAGAATGGTTATTTCTCAGTTTAACATACTAATCGTATGAAGAGTGTGCATCTGTTGTGCTATTTTGATCAGCCTAAGGACATCTGCGCAGCACTTTTCTCATTTAAGTCTGTTTGTTGTAAAATATCCCTGCCCTTTGGTTTATTTTATTATTGTTTTAGAGAAAGAAGTTACATAACAAGGATAATTTTTTGGCCACCTCTGCTACTTCCCTTTTCAAAGACATGGGTTTTTTAATAAGAACAGTAGAGAGGGGGAAAAATCACTTTTACAAAGTTTTGCTTGAAATATGCATCATGAAAAAGTAGGCCTACAAAAAGTTTCTGATGTAAGTTTCTGATGTAAAAGGAAATTTCCACCTGTTCAGGGATGTGAAACTTTCAACTGTGTTTGGAATTCCAATTTTCTGACCGTCACCAACTTTAACATTTTTTACGGGTTCATCAGCCAGTCATGTTTTATACGACAAATGCAAAACAGAAGCACAGCAGTTTAGTGCTTGTTCTTTGCAGATGCTGGTCAGGGGCTATTGCCTGATGCCTCATTTCATTTTAGAAAATGAAGTTCATACATTTGTACTGCATCTCAAACCTGACAATGCTCAGTCAAAATAACCCATTAAATGTTTGTTTGAAAGATAATCCCCTCATCCCAAAATTTGGTATGACCATGTCTAACAGACTGAAAAGACTGATGCAAGAGGAAAGTCATCCCTGAGCACAATCTGGCTCTAAACAGAGTACACATATTATGACAATGTATTGCAAAACTTGATTGTGACAGCATTGTTTAGTGCAGATGCTGTGGCTAACTCAAATTCTTGTTAAAACTTGCGGTTTTGTTAATGTATGTTGTTAATTAGCACTAATAGGCTTAGTGTTCCTGTCCTGTAATATGAAGCAACCTGACTGCATTGACCAATGTGATTAAATTCTTTGACTTTTTGTGCAGTTTTACATCAGTCCTATATGTTTATACATATCATGTATGTAGGGTACATAGTATAAGTTCTGGAAATTAAATTTTCATCACTTTCAAATGATAAGAATTTCAGATTCAGTATTATTTTTTTCCCCCTCTTTTTTCTACTCATTCAACATTCGTTATGCTTGAGAAGGAGAGTCTTCAACAAAGCTAGATAATCATTATATCAGTTGTTGTTCTGTATACAAAAATGAATTATTTTCTTTTCAGATGATGCAATCTATGGGTGGTTTGCAGGCAGGTGGAGCGCCTCCAGCATTCACAGTAAGTTAGGGGGAAAAATTGTTTCAGGAAGTTCAATCAATTTATCCCTTTTGTCACTCATTTACATACCTGTCATTTATTTAACACAGCCATTCGCCATAATCTGTTTGTAAAAAAGTTGTTCTGCTTTTGTCTACTCTCATGACTCGGGACTGTAATGTTTAGGGCAGAAAAAAAAAAAAAGTCGGCGACTCATTAAGAATGAATTGAATGAAAAAGAGAACAAGAAACATGTGTTTTGGAATGGTTCGCCATTTCACTTTTTTGTGAAAAGTTTGACATCCCTAAACAATAAATCAGCATTTTTTAAGAACTGAATGTTCCTGCTTGTTTGACATAGAGCGCAATGAGTAGCCAAGTATTACATTGTCATTTCCTTTAGTTGTGTTACAATTGACATTAATAATAATTATGTCTCGAGTAAAATGTCAGCATACAGGCTGCCCAGCCTTATTGTCAAAAGAGGTTTTCTTTGTTAACCCTTTGTTTCGGGTCAAATGACTGCTGAAAATTCAGCTGGACTACTGATAAAACTACTGATTTAAATTTCTGAAGGTTGGCAGCTCTGCCGATAATCCACTATTGTGGAAAAAGCCATTGGAAGTTTATTTTAGAGGCCAAACCGAAGTTGACACCGATGTTTGTGAGTGAAAGTTGACACTGATGTTTGGCCTGGTCAGCACCTCAAATGGTCGGTCAGTGTCCACCTCTGGCATTAGGGGCTCCTGATATTAGTGAAGACAGTCATAATCAAGCCTCTATATACAACTGACCAGTGAAATATTAATCATGATGATGTGTCACTGAATATTGAGCCTCAGAATGAACAAGAGCCTGGATGGTAGTGAGGCTGGTCAACCTTGGCCTAACCTTCCTTCCCGTATCTTGGAATGGGCGTATCAATTTTTTTGATACCATTTTTTTTTTTTTTTAACCCAGGAAAAAAAAAAATCAAAATCAAATACATGTATTTTGAGCAGAAACCTGATTCTAGGATGACCCCACTCTCTTTTTTTTTTGGTCATAGACCTTTTGAGATGGGCTCATGTATTTCTATCTGTAGATGTTATGGGCACAACTTGTACAAGATATTTATCTACAGTACGGTAAAGAAATGTGATTAGTATAATATTCATGGGAAAAAAAACTTTTGTTGTCACAGAGGCTGATGTGTTATACTGTAGGACTTGAACTATAGCATTCAAAGAATAATGTAATATTTGTTTTTGTTTTTTTTTCCAGGGAGAAGAAGAGGACAGTGATGATGAAGGTGAGTTTGGACAGACCTCTCAAATATGATTTATGCTAGATCTATTAAGTTTCAGTGAGATGTGACAGCATACAGTTGAGTCCACTTAATTGGAATTTGCTGGGCCACCCTAACGGGTTCAACTTCTAGTGTTAACAAGGGGGGGCAATTATCAGATGATCAGTGAGGCACTATTTTCATTATTTTTACTCCCAGAATTATTTCCCTTTGTAAAAGAAATTGTGCTGTTGCTTCTGAACTTCCCCCTTATCTTATATTAATGCCCAATCATTTAATTGAACTGTTAGCTCTTAGCCCTGATAAGGGCTACCTTGAAAGTGAAGTAAAGAAAGGTGGAGGTATATTGGTGACATGCGTCTACAGACAGAAGGTCAATCGGCCTAATTGGCATATGTGGAAAGGGTAATCAGCTGTGCTGACATGGGAAAATGGGTCAAAGGGAGTGCCGGTATCAAATGTAAATATTTTTGTGCTTTATTTTCCAGCCAGTATTCTCCAACTTGTTTTTAAGCTAGAATGGACGAAGAACAAAAGATAAAAATGTGAATTTTTTTTTTAAACACTTAACAGCTTTCATACATTCTAAACTTCTAAATCTAACAAAAAATTGAGATAATCAGCCCAGGGACAGTAAATGTATCTGGATCTAAATCTACGTCCTGATCAAGTCCAACTGGTCATTGTTTTCAAGAATTCATAGTGGTTTGTCCCCCTATAGTCAAAGAACTCTGGATAAGATGTATTGTAGATTTAGTCCTGGTCAAATGTGCATCAGGGAAGAGACTCCTTTTTGTGCATCATTTCTTCTTTGCATTTGGATTTCTATAGTTGACGAAATACAGCCGCCAAAAGAAACTGCTGCCTAGATCTGTGTTTTACAGCATGTGTAGACCTAGATGTAATGTCGATCTGTTTGTCATTCATGGAAATTACCATGGTTCATATATACAGTCGACTACACCCTGAGTCAAACCCGTATGAGTCGACTTTCAGATGAGTCAGTCTTTTTTCTTGGAACGGATCTCAGTGCTTCTTTATTGTACTAAAAATCATACTGATGAATTGAGGTTAACCCTTCAAGTTTTTTTTTCCTGTCCTCATCCTTATAAGTAGGTAGCGGAAACCGGCTGGTCGGGCCGCCCTGCACTAAGTTGATCAAAGAAATCAGGGACATTCAACTTGTTGTACCTTCCGTTCTGCTAAACCATTATTGATGTATCCTATACCAATAAAAAGGTCATTTTCCCTACGTTTGATTGATATCAATATCAATATCCTTTGAGATCTTGGCGAGTAATGGTAATCGGGGAAAGCGAACGCATTTTTGCCTGCTCACCGCTGCGACCGAGCGAAAAACTTGGTTTTCGGCTATACTAGCGCTATTCAATGCACTCGCGTGGACGTCGATGAAATCGCCGAGGCATGAACATGGTTGACCTAGATAGAGCAGAAAATCCCGATTACACCAATATATTTTTAGACATGGATTTTTCAAGAAAAAGCGTTTTAATGACTAAATAAAGATTTTATTGATCGATTTCTACCAAAAAAACGCCAAGTACGAGCCATAAAAATATATCACATTAAAGATCAGCCAATTCTCTTTCAGAATTGCGAAATAATAGGAACTATTTACTTTAAAGATTCATACGCGAAAGCCGAAAAAGAAGTGCTCGAAACCGTTAACAAAGCAGCCCGTTAGGCAGACCCATAACGGCTTTCGGGCGCTGCCTCTCGGACGGGTCGATACAATTTTCGCCTTTTGCACATCCGTCTCATCTATCGACCATGGATCCCAAGCAGTGTATAGGTAAGTTTATATGCTGTAATTTTTGCATTTAACCCAATTTTTGTTTACATCCTTTACGAATTTTCATATGAAAGAAATTTCTTTGGAGTTATCGATAATAGTTTGCATAAAGATAGACCTCGGGCTACTGTCGACCGATGATGTCACTTCATCAGTCATGTTAATTTTTTATGCTTTCTTTGGACTTGTAAAAACTTTTGTATTGATTTATTGATATGTAGACAAAGGTCTGGTGTCATTACTAGCATAAAATCAACTACTTCAAGATAGTTATCAGCACGAAAAGGGCACCCTATCTTGTCGATTCAAAGGCGTGCAGAAGCAATGGCGGCCTATCGAGCGTTCTATAGCTCTAGCTCTATTAGTATTATGTTTTGTATAGTCTAGATCTATGAGTTATGAGTATGATCTATTGTAAGATCTCAGTTCACAATGCATTTATATATATATATTTATTTATTACTTGCAGTTTTATTCTGAAATGTCCAGCATTTATTACGGGCAACGTTTTATGAGAAGGATAAGTATGTTTAGTTTAGACCACATTATAGACCTGTGGTGTTGCCACCAAATGGTTTTTGGATCTAGCAACTCTTTCTGTGGCATAATTCAGTATTTGTGATTGTTTACATTGCAGATGATGACATCTATCAGGAATTAAAGGACAGGTTTTTGAGAAGCGGAAGAGGACGACCAAAAGGACTTAGGGACCTTGTGTCTGATGGCAAGACAACCAACAAACTCTTGGTGCAACTGGCATATCTTAGGGAAGAAGGAGGAAAACCGTGGACAGTGGTAATTTAATTGAAATGCTTGTCTCTATGTGATTGATAGCAATCTTGCTTTTTTTATATTTTCATTGCATGCTTGTCAGATATTTTCTAGATTCAGGCAGAAGTCTCTCAGTTCAGACTATTTAGAAAAACAGAGCTATGGTGTTACATTCCGGAAAATAATGCCAATTAAAAGACATTGGGGTATGAACCGGAAAGTTAAAAATTATACTCTTTGAATTCATGTGATAAAGAAAATGTTTTCAAGACCTGTAGTATCAGTAAATGTTCTTGTAACATTATATATCATACATGTCTTCTGCTACTGAGGTTTTTTCTTTTGCTTTAAGTTATGTGTTGCATGCTGCTTTTGTTGAGAGCCATCTCAGAGCAATGTAAAGTATTCATTGTCTGTTCTTTCTTCATTGTTAACAGATTGACCAGTGGATCAAGCAAGTCGCACCAGATGTAAACTCTGAATGGTTGGCTTCAACCCATTTTTTCAATTTAGTGGAGACAACGAAAGAGACATACATCAAACATCATCCAGAATCGCACATGAGCTTCCTGGATGAAGTAGTGGACATAGATATGATAACACCCACATTGTCAGCATTTGGAGTGACAAAATCCACAATAGCTAGTCCACCTGCTGAAGCAAAGGATCCACCCAGAAATGTCACAAACCAGTTTATTGTAGATTTAGAACAATTTAGAAAGTCACAGCATTTAGAGGCTAATTTAACTTTCAAGTGGGTTAGCCACTTTTCTGGTGTAGCTGTGACTCAATATTCAGTAAATGTGACCACCAAAAAGTACTTTTCCCTTTTACGGAATAAGCACAGGAATCCTGGAGCCATCACAGCTTTTTTTGAAGAGACATTTTCATTGCCAGCAAAACGCATGAATGCTTCCACAAATAAAATTAAACAACCTAAACCTAATGGTAGTAATAAATGTGACTGCAGGTCCAGTTTGGCATGTAGTGGCTGCAAATCCGCTGCAGATGAAAACCGAGCCCTTTTAGCAGTTGTGGAGTGCTTGCAAGATGAAAAGTCCTCACTTAGCAAAGCCTTCTCAGCTGCTGAGAGTGAGGTCGAGACTCTTAAGTTGTCTCAAAAGATAGGGGAGGAGAAAGGTCATTTAGCTAGGCAGGCTTTGAGTGACAAAGTGAAATGCGTTCAAAGAAAATGCTTGCGTTTGAATAAAGAAATTTTAGATTTAAAAGAAGAGAGGGATACTGTGAAACAAGAACTTTCTGACAGTAGAAAATGTGAGAAAAAATGGAAAAGAGAGAATGAGAAACTGAGACTGGATATTGCTAATTTTGAGGAACAAAAGAATCAGTGTGAATGTCGTGATGTTAGTGTGAAAGAGTCCACAAATAATACCTACTCCATTGACATGAGGAAGACAGCTATTCAGTTGCAAACAGAAGCAGGTGTATCCGCATCCAATGTAGCCAAAGTAATAAAATCTGTATCAGAGAACATCTTTCATCACACATTTGAGAAGTTGCCTTGTCAGAAGACTGCTCTCAACATGTGTGATGAAGGATATGCTTTAAGCCAAGTTCAAGCAACAGAGGCAGTGTTAAGAGCCAAAAATATTACCATTCACTCAGATGGCACATCACGGGACACTAAGAAAATAGTTTCAGAGCAGATTTCTACAGATCGAAAAGAGACCATATACTTGGGATTTACCCCTGTAGCTACAGAGGATGCAAACACTTTATTGGGTGTAACAGTCAATTCATTAAAGAGACTGGCAGAAAGTAGCTCGGATATTTTTTCTTTGAGTCCTGATGAACTGCTTCAAGAAATTAATAGCAGATGCACCAGTACTATGTCTGATAGGGCTGCATCAATGAAATTGTGGGGCAAAAAATTAGAAGACCATCTGCAAGCAGAATCAGAAACCACTGCAAAACTTAATTTTTTGCATTGCAATGCACACTTTCTGCTAGGTCTCAGTAGTAAATGTGAGAAAGGCCTGCTGTTGGCTGAGACTTTGTTCAAATCAGACACAAACTGTCTTCTTGGCAGAGACAAAACCGGTGAATTTTTTAAGACTGATTCAGAAAGTGCAACAACACGTTTTATAAGAACAATTTGTGAGGTCTTGGGTCCCCGTGGTGATCAAAAATGTGGACGCCATCATGACTGGATGATATTCTGTCCTCATTCTCATATTCCAAGTTTCAAATCGAACCGATTTAATTGTTTTTTTGAGGCAGCAGCTGCAATCATTCATCACCTTTCAAAGATCAGGCTGTTTTTTTCCTCTGGCATTTTAGATGAGGACAATATGAACAAAAAATTAAAAGCAGTTGCTATTGATGTTGAAGATGAAAAATTGATGTGCTTCGTGTGTGCAGTAGCTCTATTTTATTTTAAGGTTACCGGACCGTACTGGAAATTGATCAACAGTAATGTATTGTACTCAGACTTTCATGTTTATGCTAAATTGATGTTTTCAAGCTTTCATCAGCTGACTGAAGATCCTAGCTATTTTCTTGACAGTAATTGTTTGTCTGTATTTAACAATGAATTTGTAATCACTTCTCCCATGTGGGAAAGTGTACATGCTTTGGCACTTTCAGAAGACAAAAGTCTCATTGAAAGTATTATTCATAACCTTGCCAAAGAATGTATGTGTGTCACACAAAGTCAGCTTTCCGATTTTCTGCCAGGTGGAAAATTTGAAAATCTCGATGAAATTACCCGTCAACAAATTTTTCATTGTCCTCTCACCAATCTGATTGGTGAAGGGTCATTTGGCGATTTTGATTACGACCTTAGCAAAAGAAGAGCTGCTTCACTGCATAATAGATCAGCAAACCACATTATAAAAAGAAATAAAACAGTTGATTACCTCTCCAAAAAGTCTCCAACTGCTCAAAAGATGCTATTTGCTCATGCAAAGAAAATTGGTAAAGAACTCCGAAAATCAAATAGGGCATTGGAAGTAAAAGTTGCTACCGATACCAAACAGAAATTTGCTGATAATCAGCAAAAAAAAATTGAAAAAATGCAGGCAGCATTAAGTCGTCACAGTAGAGCCGTGGAGTCGGTTAAAAATCATGGAGGCCCATGTACTTGCCCAAGCAGTGTTGATGATCTTGTTTCTCAGCTGAAAGATGCTAAGAAATCAGATCGTCAAATTTCTGAGGTTTTGAAATCCGAAATTCGTTATCAAAAAGAAGTGTTTGGGCAAAAGTTAAAATTTGGAGATACAAAATTTATGATCTCATGCCTAAAGCAGTGTCTTTCCCCGGCTGAACCAAACCCTGAGAAGAAACGCAAATTGTAGCTTGATAACTATTGTCGTATACATCTCATAAGTCACAACTATCCACTATTACATAACGAAATATATATTACATGTATATATTTTTTTAAAAATAAAATTATATTGATGTTTGTTATTATGTAAGTTAAATCATGTTTATGTCTTGTATACTTTGAATTACTGATGTAAGATGATTGCTTTATAAATAAGCAACTATTTGGTTATGGCTAGCACTACTAGCAGGTGGAATCTGACAGTTTTGAAAATGTTAGAATTTCTTATCAAGGTGTCTTTTCAATGAAATTTTGAATATGATATTTCAATAATTTCTCTTATTTCTTGTCAGAAATGTGTAGAGAAGATGTTTACTTGTCATATGATATATTTACTGTACTTGTGCTTTAATTGTGCGATTTTTTATGATTTTTTGAAAACTGACAAACTTTCACTTTTTTTACCTCCCTTGTCCAAAACTGTAAAAAATGGCTTCGTGCCATTTTTGATGGAATAAAAGGTCACTTTGTTTTTATTCAAACAGCTTGAAAAAAATTGACTATGTATTTTATTTATCTGTGTATGTGATCACTAAGTTTCGTGACTGTGTGGTGATATTTGAATGAGATACAGGCTGCCAAACTTGGCTCCGGAGCCTTTCACGATAAGGGGTCATTGTCAGAGAATTTCACACGGCCATAACTTTTTAAGTTATTAAGCTACAGCAATAAGTTTGGTATCAAAATTCTTAGAAAATTCGCCTCTCTTCATTGGCAGTGCCAAAAAGTTTGTACCATGAGTTTGAAAATTTGGATTCTGGTACCTATTATAAGATTAAAAGAAAATGCAATACTCAAGTTGATATAACTAATCTCTGCCTATGTGGCACTTCATCTCAACACATTTATTTTCCTCCCATCACGCGACAGCACATCTATAGGTTAACTTAAATTGTCAAACTGATTCCCTAGACAGGACTAAACCTTCCCCTTAGACTATGTTATCAGAGGCTGACTGGCAAGCGTCTTTGGTGTCGGGGAATTCTCCTGCAGCACTGGGGTTCACGTGTAGATGTTACCCCAAGAAAACCCCAGGGAGTCAGCCATTGTTCTCTTAATCGCGGGGAACTTGCTCGCCGGACTAGAGGGTGGCAAGGAATTGTAGAATCCCCCACTCTCCTATTTTTTACTTCGGATTTGACCAATTAGACCTAGACACTTTCACTAAGCTGTTGTGGTCAGAATGAGAACAGTGGGGTACAGTGTAGCGGTCTGCGGCAACAGAAAAAGTCCGTTGGCTGTGTTTGGAAACCACTACTTTCTGTTTAATCTCTAGCTGTTCTCGTGAGACAGAATACCACCACAGAAACCGTCGCAGAACCTTCGTGGCGTTTCACTAACCGCTTCGAGGAACAAATTTTGTTGACATCGCCACGGCTTCTGCACCTGTGGGACCTACTGGATGTTCAAAAATGGATCGACAAAAATTTTTAATATTGGATGGATCTCAAAAAGAAGCCCATTTTTTAAACAGTGCCTCAAAATTAGTTTAGTTGCTTGCGAGTACCCTTACTTTTGCGATATTTAAAAAAAAAAAAAATCCATCTTTCATCTGTAGGGATAACTTCTGTATAAATACTCTATTACTATTATTACTATATGTAGCCTAGGCCTGCCTCGAGACAGTCGAGAGGATTAGCAGACAAACACACACAATAGATTTAAGCCCATGTGTCGACACACCCAACCTAGTAGGGATGTTGGTGTGTTTACCTGTTGCATTGCAAGCGTAGATTGTAGATCTAGAGTCCAGCTGTCTGATGATCATTGATCACCATTAAGGAACAAAATGAAGTTTTCAACTAAAATTTTTAAAAAAACTTATCAAACTTATCATTGATCACCGTTAATGAACAAAATGAAGTTTTCAACTAAAATTTACAAAAAACTTATCAAACTCGTTTGGCAAAATCCATAGGCCTACTTGTATGATGCTGCCTTACCACAAAACAAGGACACATCTGGACAAGCATAGCACAACAAATTTAATGGGAGACGACGAGACAATGACAGGTGCTTTAAAAAAAAAACGTTTTATGTTGTCAAAATTTAAAATAAAAAATAATAAAATTCCTGTACCTGCGCTCATGGTTTGTTTGTTTGTTTTTTTTTTTTTAAACATTATTTGCTTTTATAACATTTACAGTTGTCATTAAGTGATATGATTGTAGGCACCAAATAGAATGTTATCAACACACCTGTATCAATAATTTCATTGGCTTCATTTGCCATAATTTTTAATGTAATTAAAAGTATAGATATGGATGCAGGGAATAAGCACATATGTGTATATTTGACATTCAAGTTAGGGTGGACCTAATATTTCTATAACCAACGATGGTCACACTTTGTTTCAAGGGAAGAAAGGAAAAAAATCGGGAAGAACAAGAGAGAGCAAGTCTTTGATTGGGATCTACAGGAATTTTTTTTTCTGGATTGCTGCCCCCACGGCATTAAGCAATTCTTCCATTGTATCAGAGGACATGTGAAAATACTCAAAGTGCTTTTGTCGATCCATTTCCAAATGTCTGTCTAAATGGTCGAAACACCGTGCTGTTTCCTCTGCTGATTTATGAAATGAACCCAAAAGCGTCGTCTTTTCTGTAGGTTTAACAGCTTGTTAATAGGCACGTCAACAGCGCATCAGTTGCATTGCTCTCCTTAGCATTAATTGCTGCCGCACCTTGTTGAGACCAACGAATGAAACACACAGCCCTACTACACACTGCATACGCTTTCGCTCACAAACATTGCAATCATGTGATCACAAGCGTCGACTTCAGGGATGCTCGAGAAGCCCACTTCTCGAGTCACTCCCTGAAGGATTTATAATTACAAAAACGAAGCCACAGGCTTTTTATGCCTGGTTGGCCTGTATAATAAAACTATATGTATAAGATTGTGGATAGAAACTAACATCTGACAGAAATGCGATGACCCACGGGTCGCTGCAAAACTGTATACATCAATCTTGGTATTGCTATACATTTTTTGATAGCCCAAATTTTTATACATAAATTGATATCTTTTATAATCATAAACATGTTGTCCATTATCACAGTGTTAAATGTACTCTCCGTGTTGGGCACAATATATGTACAATGTATAGCCGTTCTTGTGCTGATATGCCGTGAAACCCCAACACAAACAAAACAAAACTAGCAATTTCCGCAAACCGTAACCGTGCCGTCGGTCGCACACCGCCACATTTGAAAGAGCCTTTACTTCCCTTGATGTTAAAACTACTAAATTTGAGGCTTGCTCTAAATTTTAGCTAGATCTAGGTCTTTTTGTTTGTGTTTCTTTTCAACGGGCTGGGTCTCAATATTTAAATTTAAAGGGATTTGAACACAAAATGTAGACGTACAAACTGTCAAATAGACCTAGCATATTTGTTGGTACAACCGCACCAGCTAGATCTAGTCAAATCAGCAACAATAGGTTGAGGAAGAGAGAGCATGTATATTATGTGTACCGAAACCAACAATCTCACTGTTACTGATGTCAGGTGTGTTTGGTCCATGGAGCGGCCTATGCACTGTTCGATCATACAGCTCATTCATGGTTGTTTTGATACCGGCACTGATGGTGAGTTGTCAGTCTCCTGAGGTGGAGTTTGGTTTCCTGGGTCGGTCACACTGGGCCTATGTATCTGGTCACTTGTCAGTCATTGTCCTTCGCATGTACAACCCGGTGGGATGACGTCATGTATCGATCGATAGCGTATCTTCTTTGTTGAAACCGGTTGTTCTAGAAGTCAACACCTGTTTCAGGGAACACTGGGGTGATGCAGAATGGGTGGATGAAACAATGATCATTCAACTAGTAGGCTAAATTTCGGATTTTCACATTAGTGCTGTGAAAAATTCGCATTATGAGGATCAGGACAGACCTAGTTTGAATTATGAAGATTATTTTTATGAATTCAATTTTAGAAGAGTTCTTATTACTTGGATTCCACTGTAAATTTGTTGCCTGATTCTTCTCGTCCATCTGCGGTACTGTTTCCTTTCTTTTCAAACCACCATCCTCTGCGTTGGTGAAAACCAAATGGAGAGGACAATGGCTGATTTTTATGTGGCGGCACTTACTGGTTGGAGTTACAGGAATTTTGCGATAGAGCCTTCTAATTATGTGAGAGACATTTAGAAGGTGCAGAGGGGAAAAGTATATACATGTACATATATTTAGGTAGACTCAACTGTATTTGTATTTGTAAATTCTTGAATTCTGATGTTTCAATCAACAAATTTAGCTTACAGTGTCATCATCATGAACAATCAGTTACATGTACCATAGTTGTATGTAGGCTACTTGTAGATGAAATGTCAAGCCTTTTATTTGAATCTTTGATAAAGTGTGTGACACTAGATTGGCTGCCTTCAGACATGTACAAAGATGGACTAATAAGTCTAATACCTGACAGAGTTAGTAGATCATTTTGTTTCCTAAGTCTCTTCATGGTATTGAATAAGAAGTTCATAAAATTATACCTGTCTCCTAACAAAAGTTTTATAATTGTTTTTTTTTTTTTTTCTCCCCAGATATACCCGATCTTGAAAAGTGATACTGAGCAGAAGGATGGTTTTACATGTAGTGTGAACAAAAGAAAAGTTGATGCTGCCAGAATGAATGTGCTATTTCGGTCATGCCTTGTACAGTTTCTCAATTATGGATTACGTACTTTTTTTAAAAGATCAAGACATTTTGTTCCCTGTTCAATTTTAGGGAAGTACTTTGCAAGATAATGTCCATCGGCTACAAACTGCATGGGTATCATATTTATCATCTCACTATATCATGCATTCATTTTATAAGTCAAAACAATTTTCTATGTTTTAATACATAATGTCTTTGTTCCATCCCCCCCCTCCCCCCCTTTTTTTTTCTCCCAAGATTCTTATTGTCATCCCAAACAATCAACAGAGATGCTTGTATTAGTAGTGTCTATGTTGTTAGCTTTTTTTTTTCTCTCTCTTTTGCCATTTTGTTAATAAACAAAATTAAGGTCAAAGAATTTTTATGCTTTTTTTTTTTTTTTTTGTGTATTGCCTTGTGAATGTGTGTATTAATCAGATCAGAATCATGGGAATGTCACATAAAAGATCTTATTCTATGTATCTAATACATCTCTGTTCTTATCATTCAGACCACACTATTTGCAAATTTAATGAAATATAAAGCTGTCACAAAATATGACAGCTCTGCACAATGATATCTTTAATGCTTTAATGTTTTGCAAAAGTTCAAGCTGAGCAATGGTGAGGGGAAAGCACACTGGCCATGAGTAGTAAGCTACCCAATACACACAGATAAAGCAATACAATCTTTTCACTCCAGCATTGATAAATGTATACTTTATTCAAGATCATAGTAAAAATTCATTTAACATAAATTGTCTACCAATCCCTTTCCACTGATTCAGTGAAATTTTTATGAACTGTCAAATCCATGTATAACTTCTAGCACGCTTTCACTAATTTTAATCCTATATACATAAGCTTTTATTTTGCTTGTGCAAGTTTTTTCTCATGCAGAACCAATCATGATTCCCTCCCCCCAACCCTGGCCAAATTTGAATTGTTTGAATTGACCAGCATTCCTGAGAGACACAGACTAGCTCAAGAAAAGTAAAAATGTGCAGTTGTAGCCACTTGGTTTTAACATGACATTATTTATAGTATTTGGCATCATTGGCAGAGTCATGCTGTGAATTGTTCTTCTTGAAATACAAATGGTAACAGCTTATGAAAATGTTTGTGGTGTGAGTGTCTTAACATCTAAAGTAACATGTTACGTCTTAGTGTGACATTTTCTCACTGGAAGGTAAAAGGTGAAACACTTAATCAGCATGGGGTTAAAACAGACAAATGTTTTTTCTAAAAAATACTTTCCTACATCTTCCATCAGACTAACAGAATGCCATATGAAACAAAATACCGGGGGACTGACTTAGTATTGAAATTCACCTAGTTACGGGCAGCACTATAGAAAGTGTTTGTACAAAAAGTTACAATGTCATATTCTCACAAGGGGGAATTTAAAAAAAAAAAAGGGGGTGCCACAGAATCAGCTATAACCAGCCACATTTTCATTATTATAAATATAAACCAAAACTGAAACTTATTAGATTAAGAAAGACTAGCAATTAATTGACTTTCTTATACGTATCAGGTTGTACGTGGTTAATATCCAGTCTTACAAACTAAGGAACATGGAATCCAACTACATCTACTAAAATTTGGATGTGTTTGAGAATTTTGTTACTGAAATTTTTAGGCCCCAAGAGCACTCGTTTCAGAAGTATCAAGTAGTGAAAATTTACTTGTATGTGAAATACTCAATTTTTCTCTCTCATAATTTTAAGGGAACTCTCTAAAAGCACTCAAAATGAACACAGAAGTACAAGTATAATTTTGCTTAAAAGTTCAAATGTAGACCAGCAGAGAGTTGGTGGTTTTTCAGCATGAATAAATATCATTCTCACCTTCATACTGATAAGTGAGGACAATGCAAGTTTTTACAATACAACTGATAAAAATGTACATGTCTTGAAGAGGGAAACTGACAATACATAATGGCAAACCAACCATTTGTGTGAATAACAGATCAGCAAAGCATATATCAAGATCTCAATCTCAGGCCTTCAGTTTTGCATTATCTCTCTGCGTCTCTTTCACAAGATGTTCTTTATAGGAGAAAATATCACCTTCCCATTTGGTTATAGTTTGCTTCTCACATACCCAGATTTCTTCCGTCACCTAAATAGAAACAGAAAAAAGACTTCAATCATCTAGTAAGCAGCCTAATTATTGCAGTACCTTATAAAAGTAAAAAGTAACTGAGAAAAAACAAGTACTTAATCTTAAATCTGGCTTTCTCTTTCCTACATGTAGATGACAATTGATGTTATAGTTCGATGAAACATCCAAATGACAAAATGTTGCGGCCTGACAAAATCTGTCGGACATCCTAATGAAACATTTTAAAAACAATGAAAAAAATCAAAACAGTTATAGCAAGAATTTATGCCTTCACACGATAAGACTGGTAGCCTTATCATCTAGTACAGCTGTGTACTTAGTACTAAAATGTCATTTACGCTTCACCAGAAATCTCCCATTATTCCCAATGTCTCCTTCCAGTACAGAAAGAAAAATAGTCACACTAGTGGTAGGGAGG
>JBCAUA010164904.1:0-21990 GCA_038406235.1 Peronia verruculata | reverse complement strand
ACTGGCTTGTCTGATTTGCTTTACTGGAGAGAGTTACAAATCCAGTGTTGTATTTGCTAACAGGTCCCAGCACTAATTTTTAGGATGGTAGTGGAGAAATCAAAATTTGTCCCAACTGAGTAAGATATGTGAGATAGATGTTGATTACACCAAAGTCTTGTATAGATATAGAATATAGATAATATATTTCTGTTTGATTGTTATAGCAAATGAAATTCAGATGATATATTGATTTCTAATCAATGAGGAGACATTGATGTTCAGCTCACTAGTGATAGGTTAGGGGAGCTCTGTCTGGTTGTGGAAATGGATCTCACAACACATTGACTGGTGTAATTTAGGTTACACTCAGGCATGATGATTATGGGTTTGATAAGCTTTTCAACCTCCTGAAATGGTGGTTTTCTCAGCTTCAAAGCTTTTGTCCACTACTATGGGTAGTAGAAAAATTTAATTAGAATTGGTAAACTCTGTGTCAGTGTTTTTATTGCCTTCTGATAAGCCTGTTGTATATACATGTAGTTTTGTTTCGATACATTTTTGTCACTGTTCATTTTACAGAGTAGTGTAGTTCAAATTGTGTGAATATATATAACAATAATAATAAGGAGGGTACTTATATAGAGCTTATCCCAGTACAGTAGGCCTACATGCTCTTAGCACTTTACAGTCTCTATGTGTACTTTTAATGAGCAGTATGAAAAAAAGGATTAAATTTGCAGTGCAGTGTCATTTTTAGGTTCGCTCAGGATCAAGGCTGAGTTTAGGTTTACTCAGTGCTTTTGTTTGTTTTTTTTTTCTATCAGTGAAATTCCATTATTTTAGTATACAAAATAACTACCTTGGATTATGGTTTTGTTGCACTTGTCTTTTCAGGTCTATGATCAATGCAAAAAGTTTGAGTGGTTTGGACTGGAAGATGCAGAGCCAGTGCAGCTAACACTGTACTATGAAAGTCTTTGTCCAGACTGTAAACACTTTTTTGCTCACATGCTGTATCCCACCTACAACAAAATCTCAGACATCATGAACCTCACCCTTGTGCCCTATGGAAATGCAAGGGTATGAGTTAATTGACCAGGAGAATATAAAAGATATAAATAATTTTCACAATAATCTAAAGAGATTCAAATTTGAATATTAATTTAAAATTAAACACGATAGAAGCCATATGAAAAGCATGTAAGCTATTTTACCATATTTGCATTGATTCAGCAAAGTGATAAATTCTGAGGACACTCATTAACAATTGTCCCACAGAGAAGGTAATCCATGGAGCTGAGTTTTTCCTGTGTAAACTTTTATTAAATTGATTAATATGGACTCATCTGACTAGGTCTCACCTTGCAACCTTGTCTTTGCTGGATTTTCGTTTCCCTGTGTGGAATTAAAGAAAAAAAATCAAAAACACACACATACACAAAAATACTACAACTGATAATTTGTAGTTACAGTTTCTTTTAACCATTGATTTCATTATGTTTAAAGTTTATCTGAATGGCCTCTCTCTTTTCTGCTTTCTCTCACTTGCCGTTTTAATAATTTTTGTTAATTTCATTTCTGGTCCCAAAGGAACAGAAAGATGGAGACCACTGGAAATTTGAATGTCAACATGGCAAATTAGAGTGTGAGGGTAACCTCATTGAAGTGAGTTTAGGCTTTATTATCTTATGCAATGTAGTGCATATATTGTTGTTCATATTATTGATAATAGCAACATTGCTTACTTCAGAAATGTTTTTTTTTTATATTTGCAGAATGTTTCATGTTATTGTCCAAAATAAATGTGCTACAGTTCCTTTCCTTAGAGCATTTACTAATTATCAGTCTTGCCTTTTCCCAAAGTATTTTGAAGAAAGCAATGCTGAATACCTGGCTGTCAAAATTAGAAAAATAAATGAATAGTTTAATTGAAACCTTAGTCTATTCAAATCTCTTTATTTGTTAAATGTTCTTATTTTCTCTAAAATGGACAGATGTTTACCAATCTATCCTTGAACATTATGGTGCTGTGAGAAAGTATTATGAAATGTATTTTATGATCATTTATGTTAAAAACCACATAGCTTTAAAATCTACCAATACCACTTCATTCTCCACAGACTTGTACAATAGCAATTGTCAAGAAAATTTCAGTTTACCTCCCATTCATCAATTGTATGGAAGGTTCGAATAAAATGCCTAAATCTGCAGCTCAAAAGGTTTGCCACTTTCATTTTTTAAAACTTAGTCATGATAATATAAATATAACCATCTCTGTAATACAAAATTATAATCCAGTGTGAATGGCAATGACCAACCACTTTTAAACCCTTTTCATTCATGGCTCATTCCCTGAAATTTCCTCATTAAGCTGTAGATATTTATATTATTACAACAGTCAGCAACATCTTGAATAAAGTTAAGAAAATTTGGCAGTCAAATTATTACAGATAAGATAAGATAACTTTATTTTCAACAAAAGTAGAAGTTTTTTGTACAATGTAAAAATGAGCTATGTTGAAAATCATAACATTCATAAAAATAATGTATAATGTTAAATATATTATTAATCATACATTCACATGCATATTATCCTCTTGCACATAGATGTATTACCACAGTTCTAGATAGACTGATAGGGTTTGCCTTGAACAGAATAAGATTTCACAGTCATTGATGGAATGTTTTCTATTCTCTATAATCACTTTTTTTATTTCATATTTAATACTGTCATTTTTGCATTAACAAATTGTGCATTCAACATCAATTCTGTTCTCAGTGTGCTAAGCAGTTTCCAGTACCTCTCCAGGAGATCATGAATTGTACCACATCTGATTATGGAAACAAATTAGAACATGAAATGGCTGTACAGACGGATGCTCTGAAACCTCAGCATGAGTATGTGCCTTGGATAACTATCAATGGGGTGAGTAAGTTGACAGCATATAGTATCAGGAATATTAAATTTCTTACTTGAGGAGGGAAAGAGACTTTTTGGCTGAGTCCTTTACTTGTCTTCAACTTTTCATTTGTGATGAAGCATGGGTATTTCACATGAATGTGGCAAGCCTTATGTGGGAATACAGAGTGTGTGTAATGTGTGTGATTTTCTCTGTGAAAACATATCAACGTGCCAATTATTCAAACAAAAACATCTTGTGTTTTTTTATAATAAAAATTAACCACAATAAAAAAAATGTGGATTTATAAAAAGGGGGATACTTTTAATTGAGATCTTAAGTACTGATGAAACTATAATTTTTTAAAAATATATGCATTTGCATTAGCTGACAGAAAGAACTGCCAAGATAACCAGCTCCAGGAGTTGAAAGTTGTAAAAGGAAGGTAACGGCAGAAAGATATTATGCCTAGTATTAGCTATGTCATTAAAAACAGAAGCCTTATTATCACTTTTCTTTGCTATCCAAATGTGAAGGAGAACTGAGCTTTGACCATCATACAATTTATTGAAGATATTATGATTTATCTTGCACTTTCTTACTTAAGACATGAAACAAATTTGTCATGTATTTTTGATATTGGTTTGACTTTGTACCCCAGCTTCACACAGAGGCTATGGAAAAAGAGGCTGAGCGTAATCTCCTCAAGCTAATATGTGATACATACAAGGTAAGTGTAGTCTGCTATCTTAAGACATGTGGAGAAAATTGACAACTTGGCTGGAGAACACCATCAATAATCTGTATTGTGCAAGTTATTAGGAATATGCATGTTCCATGAGGTCAATTTTTGCAGTAAATTGTAAATCAAAAAAATTGGGACGATATTGATATTTATAGCCTTGAGAACCAAAATAATTTATCAGAAGTTGTTGTAGGTTGATCAAAACAACTGTCTGACAATTTGGAAGTCTTCTTTCACAAATGCTTTATTAATATTTTGATAATACTATTTCGTGTACTCTGATTAGTCTACTCATATCACCCTTGGTTCATTTACCTTTGCTATAATTATATGTTACAATATATGTTGATTGTTGATATGTTGATTGTTGATACTTCTTTTGTTTTGTTTTTTTAATTGAAAAATATAGAAAATGATTCTCAAAATGTGTGTTAGACCTGTAATAGGATCGAAAATGTCTTAAATTGAACTAACATGTTTACATTCGTGCATCTTGAAAGCTGAACCATGTGACACTCTCTGAGTCCAAAGAAAACATTCTTAGCGAAAATTGTAGATATAGGTTTTCCAGTCATAAGTATTCCACCAGTTACAAAATAGTTTTTCTAATCGACAGAAAATAATTATTGAACACTGTAATTTTTCAGCACATTCATTCATTCCTTTTCCATCTGTGATTTGTATTTTCAGGGCACCAAGCCAGCTGCCTGTACTCAGTGATATAACTGATGTCTCAAACTTTTCTGCTATTGTCTATTGATGAACAGAGCTTTAAGTCCTTTTTTTTTATTTCTTTTTTTTCAGTCACTCCCTTGCTTTTGGTTTCTTTTTACAAAATATCTCTAGAATGTAATCCAGATATTTCAAGAATTTAGTTTTTTGACATTTTGTCAAACATTTTTTCTCACTGTTTTCCAATAGAGCTTATTAACAGAGCTTTAGTACACAGTCAGTGCCAGTCATTATTTTCTTTCACACTTATGTCTCAAGAGTTTATTTGTCTTACATTTTGCTCAACATTGATATACCTCTCTGATTCAAAATTTCAATTCTGCTCGAGAAAGACTGACAGATTATATAGTTTAATGCTGGTTAAATAACAGCACTGATCACAGTCCTGCTTAGTGGGTAATAAGTTTACAAATTCATTTTGTCAAAATGAATGTAGATCTTCCAGAAAGTGTACTTTAAATTTTGAACTTAATACTGTTATATTACCATAGTGCCAGGAAACAAATTTGCAGAATCATTCAGTAATCAAAGTGCATGTATTGCACAAAAAAACTTTATTGCTCTCCATTATCATGCTCTGATATTGCCAGGTATTAGGTCATTTAGAATAGACTAAACATGGAATGTGAATTACTTGATGCATGCTGTTGTCCATTTTTCCTCTTGAATTATTCAAAATATACCCAGCTTTATTTGTGGAAGGTTGGTGGAGGCAGGAAATGGAGAAATATTATCAGTCCATTGTAATAATGAATTACCTCCAGGAACATGATGGAAAGGAACATGGTGGAAATAAATAAGCAGAGTTTTCCTTCTTTTTTTCTGTGGAATCTGGGCAAGGAACCTTGGTGCCCCTAGGTTAGGCATGTCCAAAGTCCGGCCGGGGGATCAGTTCAGATTTCCACTGCCCGCAGCCTCTGTGATGTTTCAAATGAACCCAGATAGGTTTGTTCTTCCCAAAAATTTAACAGTCCAACTTTCTTATCATTTTACGTACATGTAGTGATTTTGGTAAAAGCTTGTTTAGATTTATTTGTGTTCTATGTGAAGAAATAAAAAAAAAGTATGCTTGCCATTTGCAATAACAATACCATTTGATTAGGTAGATCACTTGCATTTTTTGTTATGATTCAAAGCATGTCAGACTGAATGGTCAGCCCCCAATTATTTTCACCTCACCAAATATAGCCCTCTTTGCAAAAAAGTTTGGACACCCCTGGTCTAGATAACAAGGCAGCTTACTTCATGTTCAGGTGACATTTGATGTGAATGCCTTGCAAACACCAGAGTGATTTTTCTAGTGCTTATATAGATATTTAGTTGTTTACTTTATGATGGGCAGAATGTACACTATTGGCTCAAGAACTTACTGTGTCAAGATGCAAAGCGTGTTTTGCCTCTTCCACAGAGATGCAACAGTGCTCAAATTCCACCATGAAAGTTTATTATAAAAGTGGACTAAATTCTGGTTTTTAATCAGATATAGACCATGTGGACAAAAGTAAGAAATATGAGTTTGTACATGTATGTGGGCATTTCATGTGGGTATTTTTCATGGATGACCATCACTATTTAACTTAAATATTGCTTAGTAACATTTTGTCATGTTCAAATATTATTTATCAGGTCAGGTCCAAATATATATATGGCACAGCATACATAGCATAGTCTACAATGAACTGAGGCTGTATTTAACCCTAAGTGTGACAGAGGTAGCTGCTAGATTGTGTGAATTTCTTGGTGGCATTGATATTCTAGCATATGAAATGATAATAATTAATTATGTTTCTTGGTGATGTCAAATGTGCACAATGTTCTTACAAAGTATATTTTTTAGAAGTTAATTACAATATAAAATACATATATAGTGAGAGGTCTTTGGCTTGAAGTGGTTTCTTGATACTTTAGGGTTAAATGGAACTACATTCCACTTACTTTTCATATGTAATGTACATTGCCTAAAATGTGATATTAAGATAAAGCCAGTCTCAGTCATTTGAATGTTTATAAAAATGATGACGTAGAGTATGTTCAGACCTTAAAAAAAGGTTTACAATGCGGGTATAGTTATGGTTTTTATAAGCTTTTCAACCTCCTGTAGTGGTGGTTATCTCAGCTGTCCACAACCATGGTCAAAAAATAACATGACACTATTGTGTTATGTGACTTGTATATCATAATCTGAGGTATACTACTGCCTCCTCTTAATATACAGCTGAGATTTTTGTTCATTTTAAGAACTTTTTTTTTGGTCTTAGCACAGTCTGATATTATTATATGTTTATTGACACAGAACTGATGAAACCTCATAAGCAGAACCATTCTGAACTGTTGGCATTGTGCACTTCTCCATATCAGAATGCCTGATTTCATTGATTTGCTCTGAAGATATTGAATCAATTTCATGTTTTTTTCTTCAGCTTTTGGAAATTTTTGTGCTTTAACACAACTTAGGTCTGATAAAATCAGCATGGAATTTATGATTTATTTTTTTTTTTTTAAGTGCTGTGTACACATAGCTTTTTACTCTTTTGTCTCATTTCACCTGATTATTGCCTGATTTTTTCAACACCATGTCGAGTGATTGCATTTATTGATCCATGCACAATGATAATTACATACATGTATTATTATGGTTAGTGATTTCATTATTTTTGTAAAATACTGAATTTTATTCCCAACAATTAGACCCCACAAATTATTGGATGCCAGGGTGAAAAGCCATATATCAATAACGTTTTTGATGGCAAAGAAAGCTGTTAATGTATACATGTATTTCCTTGTGAACAGCAGTTATCAAAATTCCATTATAGATGAATAAACATTATGTCAATGTATACATGTATCTCCAATTGAACAGCAGTTATCAAAATTCCTTTATATATGAATAAACATTATGTCAAACATTAACTGTGATTCTTAGTTTGCATATGACATTGAATGCGTGAAGTTCAGTTTGTAAACTGTCTTTTTTTTTTTTTTTTATCTTATACCACGTTTTGCACTGATGGGTAAATGAATTGGATGTCAAAGTGATCTTTCTTGGAATTGAAGACAGGGGATTTGTCTACTAGTGAGAAAACTGAACTTTAGTCAATATTTATATCTGTATCCTTTTTTTTTGTTGTTGTTGTTGAAGTTATTGATCCAAATCATTGCATTGGCTACCAATGGCTGGTCCCTCTGATCTCTGTAGGTGAGACACTAAAAGCTCAGAAAGACATCCATGAACCATAACTTTGATTTTTCCTGAGATCGTTGTGCGTAGTCCTATTACTTCCCTTTGCTAAACAAAACAGGTGAAAGCAGTGTAAAGAGGGGGGAAAAAAACAACTCTCTCTTTACGTCATGTTATTTAAAAGACTGATCACCAAAAAAATTTGATACAATTATAACACTAAGACAAAATCCCTTTCTTCATACCACAAGTTTTGGAATTTTTCATGGTGCATGTTTCAAAGGCGACAAAAATGATTTTTTCTCCTCTTTACATTGCCTGTTCATCACCTCTTTTGTTCAGCAAAGGGAGGTAATAGGACTGGGCACATTGATCTGCATTAGCTTAGAGCAGATGATAGGCAACCAGTCGAAATCAGTCTGATGTCAAAGTGAACCTTTTTGAAAAAATTGGACTTTATTGACCTTGGGTTTCCAAGAATTAACTTTGGCCCTAAATATCTCAGCACAGAGGAGTGGCAGTGGGGCTACACTGTTACTTCACCAAAGTAATGTACATTCATTTTCTTTTCCATTGGACACCAACAAGTCTACAGATAGGAAATTTTGACATCACAATCTCATTTACCCTTGTTCACAATTTATGTCGTGGGGACAATATTATTTAGTATTTGTCTTATTTCTCCTATTTTGTGTCCATGCTATCCCATTTTGAGGGAAAGATTGTAAAAAACGAATGGAAGGAACATTTTGAGTTTGGTCCATATGCCCATAGTAAGAAGTCCATGACAGTGCAGAGGGACCACTGACCATGCTTAGATAATTACTTGGTGATGAGAAGGCTAAATGCCTCCACGCCAGTCAAACTGAGTCTTATGTCGATTTTCCATCAAACTACTATCACATGTAATTCTAATTCATATGCTTTAGTTTTGAACCAGCATGTCTGCGGTCAGTGATAGTGGATATTGAAAAACGGACAGACAGGATTATCCTTTACCTGCAGCTAAAATCAGCAGAAAAACGGGCTAAAAAATTAACAGTTTGTCACCTCTGATATACTTATAATATACCCATATTAGTAAGTTCTTTCTAAATTAGAAATGAATTTTCTTGTAATTTCTGCAATCTTAAGTGTTCATTATCAAACCACTTTCATCACATTTATTTCCTGATTTCTCTGTTTTAACGTGGCAACTTACAACTCATTGTGACTGCTGCAAGACATATGTCTTGCGTCCAGGGCAAATGAGTCACAAGTTGCAGCGGGTGAGTTCAAGTCACAGCCATTTTTTACCATTTTTCATCATTTTCCAACTATGATACCGAAATATTTTTTTTTTTTTTTTCAGATTAAAAAAAAGGTTAAATTGACATTTTGTGAAAAAAAAAAAATTTAGTTTCTTAGTTGGAAAGTAGTTAAAAACGACCAAAAACAGCCATTTATCTTCATTGCCCGGTGCAACTTCCGACTCATTTGCCCTAGTCTCAAGTCATATGCCTTTTTTTTTTTTAATGGCATTTCAAAGTTAAAACCTTGGATGCTTTTAAAAATCCAACCATCCAGACAGACAATCCCCAGATTAGAAAAAAAAAAAAAAAAACAGACGTATCACTTAAAAGTGTTTTCTTGACTTTTTATTGTGGGGAAAAATGTTTTCCCTTCTAAACAAATGTAACATAGAAGTGTAGAGAAAAAGAAAAAAAAAAAACAGTGTGAAATTGAAGGGGGAAAAAACACTTTACAAAAACTGTGAGTTTGAAAAGAAATAAGTTATGTGTGTAGCAAAACATGGTACATGTACATGGTAACAAGGAAAAATAAAACATGCTTGTGTGAAAAAGGTGGAAGGAAGAAGGGGGGGAGGGAATAGTTGTAACGAGAGGTCGTATCTGATGATGAGCATTTGAACAATGAACCATTTTCTAAGTCAAATAAAAATTAATTACTTTCTTTTGCCTGGCACATGAAAATAAACTGGATACCAAAGAACAAAAAAGAGGTTTTCATTTTTTTATGCAGAGCAACAAAAAAAATTATGAGAAATCGATCATGATGAGAAATTTAAATTTAAATAGTCCTCCTTAGAGCCATATAATCATAATTCTTAGGATAGAAATGCAATTCAAAAAAAAAAAAAAAATATGTGATAACCGGAAGTAATCTAGCTAACGGGAAAACTGTCTCATTGAACAAGCCTTTGCTGGTTTCTGAGTGCTGCAGAGGTGTGGAATGGCTTGACATCAAGATTACAAAACAGTTGAACAGTTGAAGTGAAAACAATTACATGTACTGTGTGTGTTTTTTTAAACCGATTTCCTCCCTTATCAAAAAGAATACCCAACAAAGCCATACTGAATGAGACTAAAATGAATGCATATTCTTATTTTCATCATATTTCTCTACGAGCTTTAGTTCTCAAGTTAACCCACAACAAATGACAATAAGTGACAGTTATATCTAAGTGATGGGGATTAATTACTTAAAGACATTGGTTAACACTATACGGAAGGACTTTGATATTGTTCACCTCTGTGGTGGTTGGATCATTTGAGTGAATGAGTTAACAATCTAACACTTTATCATAGCCAGTCATTAAAATGGTTAACATGAAGAACAATATTTCCAGCCATTGGATAATCAAAATGGAAATCTGGGTAACAGAGTCATTATACATTAATCAGCTGTTATATACAAGACAACCATTGTAGGTGTATAACATGTCATCAGTTTTATGGCTCATCACAGTCAACCATCAAATTGTCTTAATATAACAACTAATGATAACATCAAGAAAGCAAACTATAATGTGCAGTATCCTATGCCTATGGTTCCTGAAAGATCACAGATAGACAGGCACCATAATGCCTATCCATCACTTAGGGGTGAACAGGGACCATGCTGCCCATGGACAACCACACAACCTTAACTCTAAACAAAACCTTACCCTTATCCCCAACTCTAACTCTAGTCCTAGTCTTAGCCCTGACCGAATGCTTTTAATTATGACAAGATTATTGTGCCTATGGATGGGTTTGCCAGCGTTAAGAAGACACTATGGTGCCTAGGCTTCCAATTCTCTATGTCTTCTCCATGGATCCACCAGCCATAGTTGTACGCTGTGAATCCACTCTCAGTAATCAACTCTCAGAAGGAAACATTTCATGATGGAAAGAAAATACTCTCTCTCAGCACCACTGAAATGACTATCTCAGAATTGTTGCCAACGTTCGAACTATCTTTTCTAAATTCAAATCATAACCAATAACAAATTAGGATAACTACATGTACTTATTACAGTTATCTGTTCTTCAGGATTTCTGAAATTTATACAAAAGTTATAGAATATTTTCACCACTAGGATCTGCAACGTTAGGCTTCAGTAGATTATAGTTATGTAGTTTTGGGCTCTTCTGAAGTTCACGGTCTGTCACTTTCAAGAGGACGAAAACTTTATCTTGTTCTGTCAGTTTTAAAAAGACAGACTGTGATAGTTGTGACATGCCCATATCAATTACATTCTCTTATGTCAGTGACATAAAATTGCTGCATTCTCTTATTCCTTTCGTGTGCATCATAATTAAGTGCCGAAGAGTCACAGAGGGCTGTCGATCATTAGTGAGACAGATGAGATGAACAATCCTCTTATCAACTAAGCATATAGATGTATATGATATATTACAGTCGGCTGTATACGTTGTACTACATGACTTTTCCAGCGAAACTCAAGACCTTCCCTATCAAATACAAGCCCATCATGATCATCTGTCCTATGACAACTAATGAGAACCACCAACACTCCAGAACTAATGTGCTCCATATCAAAGTTATCACCCGGTTATCACTACCTGCTTGCACTTCAATGAAAACAGATGCTTAAAATATCATCAAATTTATGCATGCTGGACAATTATATACTAATGAACAAATCAGACTGCTATGAGATGCTGATCCATTATTGTAGAACCTTTCCTGAATTTGTAAAAGTTTATATTAATTTGTCAAGCGTAACTTCTCAATAGTGTTTACATTTGCTCATAATCATACCAATTTTTCAATACAGCTTCCCTTCCTCTGTCACACCCGAAGTGACGTTAAATGTCTCGCAGCCAGTCAATATGAGACGTGTCGGTTTTTCACCATACAGGGTTTTTGGTATTATGTGAAAGCTTATTATATATATCCTTTTAGGTGGCGAAAAAAGTTTTGAACTAACTTTATTCTAGCCAGAAGTATTGCAGTTTAAAGGGGCAAGAGGGGACCCGCCCGCAATGACCAAAATTCCAAGAGGATCGAGTTTAAATGATCGGTCGAATGCATACATTTACATGTCTGCCTCACAAAACCTCGATTTTAATGAGGTAACATTTATAAATCGAAGGTAAGACCGATACTATCTTGTTCAGAAATCAATTCACCGTCGATTATTGCAGTAAAAAATTCACATTCAAAGCCCAATTTCTCGGCTTTGGTCCGGCGACTTATGTCTCATATCCGCTGGCCACGAAACAGATAACATAAAAATCATGAGGATATTTATGCATGTGTCCAGACAAATATTGTAAAGGAATCTTGTAAACCATTCCTATCCCAAAATTTCTTGGTGCATGATTCGACTGGGTGTTGTTCCCTTACTTGGCTGATATTATACCAACAAATCTCCCCCGAAGTAATGAAATAACTTTAGTGTGGGGCAGGAGAAGAAACATGCCCCACAAATTATTATCATATGCCCTGTATCACAACAATTGTGTCCTTTACTCATAAACATTCTCTTACTGGTCTGTCTAAGAAGCACTTTCTGGGAGAGAAAGAGATCAGTTCAGATCTTTCATCTTTTCAAATTTCATGGTAAATTTCTTCTTGTTGTCAACACAAATATAAAAAATGGATTTCATGATTAATCTGCAACTGTTCACCATCACAGCAAATTAATGGAATGGAAGGAAATGCTCGTGCCAGAATGTTAGTTACGTGTAGAATAAACAAACATAGTGCTATAATAAAATGTAATAAAAATATAGGAAGAAAATGGTAGAGGAAGAGGGATATTCACAATTCAATTGTAATAAATACAAAAAAAGAGTAATTGGTGATTACGGGAATGTTACAGGTGTTTAAAACATCGTCGCTCATGGCACAGTCAACAGAAAAAAAGACAATAGATGATCAAATCTACAAACCCATCATATACAGATATGAGTGCATCTCATCAAATCAAACCAAAGAACCAACCAACATGTCGTGAGCTCAGTTCTCTGTTGCCCTATCTCATTTTTCACATTGTGAGAAAACTGATGAATTGTGTTTATCAACTGTTTTTGTACACACGAGATAGAACAAAATGATTTTCAACATCTACCTGTTTGGGCAAGTGATCAGTAAAATGACTACAGTATATGGTAGATTTACTATCCCTTTTTCACATGACATATATATCTCCAAATCGCCCAAAATGGAGATAGGACAACAAAGAACTGAGCTCACAATATGTGTGTACATGGGAGGCGAGAAGAGCATTATTGTGAAATCTGCTGCAGAATTTCAAACATACCATGCCAACATATGTTTATGAATCTCACTTTCTCTATTGGTCTGAGCAATGCCCTCTCCTGTTTTCAAAATAATCAGTACCCAAGAAAACATGCTGTTAATGTGACACACACTCTATAACAAACAATTCTAGCTTCTGTGTTCACAGCACATTGTTACACAAATCCAAAAAGGGCAAAACTACTACTCTGCATATGCATGTAATACCAAATCACCCATATGTCGATGTGATTGTCTGGTTGATGAGAAACCAATACTGAGACATTTTTGGAAGATCAAGGAGACACGAGAAAAAAAAAAACAGTTACGGAGTAAGACATTCGTATAAGTATAATAACATTCTCTACATTCTTTTGTAAGCTCTTTCTCCCCTCTCTTGACAATCTTTCCTCCATAAAGCCCTCACCAAAAATATTAAGTGTTTATCAACAACTGGAAAATATACAAAGTTAACGCAAAAAAAAAAAAAAACACAGCTGATTTACAACTGAGTTAAAAACACAAACTCAGAGGTACAGAGTGTAGGGCACCCGATCACATTGCGACAATATTTTCAGTCAAGGAGTTTTAATCAATGCAAAGACCAATGATTCTTGAATAGTTATGATCTGTGAAATGTAATCAAATGTAATTTTGGAAATACTTGAATTTTCCCTTTGCCTATTATCAAAAACTAAAAGGCAGAATTTCTATCTTTCACAAGTCTTTTTTTTTAAAAAAAAAGTGTGTGGAAAATAAAAAAAGGGTCTGTTTTATTGGATGGCTCATATTCTTTGGGTTATCTTAGGAGATTTTCAGTTTCAAGCTTTTTTCTTTTTAAATATCACCTTTCACAAAGTGATCGGTCCCCTCAAAGCCATAAAGAAAATAACCACATGTCATCAATAAGTTACATTTTTCAAACACCTTTCTCATTTCTCACACATACAGCATAATTCCGCAACACCAAATTTTGTACACTGGAAATTACAAACGTTTGCACTGACTGTGTTGACTAATATGACGTCATCTCGTTGGAATGCCCAGTAGTTATGACTGCTCACACCAGTTTAAGATTACATGCAGCAGGCAGCCGAGCATTTTTTTCTGACAAAATCGAAGCATATCACAAGGGAGCCAAAAAAATCGAAACTGGCAAGTATAAATATAGATTCATAATAAACATACCTGCCTCTTCCACTCCTTCAGAGAAACATTTTCACAAATCTACATTTTCCTTAACTTTCACCCCAGAAAAAGACACATACACAAAAAAAAAAAAAAAAATCCCAAGATCCCAAAAACAAAACAACAACAACAAAAATCTAATTTCTTCTCACTACAACATGCAATATATCTATCCAAATTCAAACCATGTATGCAACAACACAGGTAAAGATTGCTTCAGTTTTGTTCTGTTCTGTCCCATTTTTTCTTTTTTTTTTTCCAAAAGAAACTGATTCATTTTGCTGCAAAAATTCTTTCTACATGAGATAATGAAACCTGGAGGAATGTCAGAAGGAATTACAGCAAACTCAATCTTAATAAATACGTCAACATTGTAAAGGAATGTAACACTCAAATGGTTCATGTCCATGTGATTACTGGAAACAGATTTTCTCTCCACTGAACTTCACTGAACAAACTAAATAAGAGAGAAAGAGAGCAGGTTAATTTTTCTGCATTTTTCTTTCTTTTTTTTTTTTTTGCTTAAAACATTAGTGAAACATTGATGGTGTGAGGAACATATTTTTCTCTTATCATATTAAGTTAACATTAATTAACATTTTAAATCAAAGAAAGACAGTGATCCCCCCCCCCTTTTTTTTTAAAAACAATGTTGTTCATGAGCCCTTGTATCTTGTAAAGGGAAGTAACTGGGCTGTGAAGGTCTTAGAATGAAAAGCACATAAGTCACATCACGACATTACACACATTTTAAGCCAGCTTTGAAAAAACCAAGTTGAAAAAAGGAAACAAAACATTATTAAAAATTTAAGATGCAACCATCCAAACACCATATGAAAAGTGAAATTAGAGTGCAACCAGAACTGCATATGACTTTAAAAAAAAAAAAAAATCTCTTTTCAAGATAAATTTTCTCAATAAGTACTTTTTATTTTGGATCTTCAATTTGTACAGTCAGGAGTTGATTGAATGTTCCTATCACATTAATTTTACCACAAATCAGCTTGCAGTAGTATGATAGCATCTACTTGGAAAGAACACTTTGGAACAAATGATTTATACTATACAAAAGAGATCACACTATTTTTTACCCGTTGAACAAAATGACACATACAAAACGTTTTTACCAACATTAAGATTCAAATCTACCACTTTGATTTCTTGCAATGACTGTAGAACTTATTCACCGACTCAAGCATCTGGACTGTGTTGCCAAACTCTCTGTCAATCTCACCATCTTGCATTTACTATGGGCCATTTTTTATAGTCACACTTATACTTTCTCTTGACAGATGTAAAAACAGGCATTGTAAAGGAGATAAGAAACAATTACTTGTATTTTTTTTTTTTATCTGAAACATATCAAACAAAGACAAAATGTGATAAAATACTAGGACAGTATTTTCAGTACGTGGTCTTTTTTTTTTTTTTTCTCAGAGTATTCTCTTGAACAAGATTCAAATTTACATAGAAAAAGTAATTTTCTCTTCTGCACAATTCTTGTTTTATATCCTGTGTTTCAAATACATGTGAAACAAAGTTAATTCAAGGACTAAAAAAAAATGTTCATTATTCATCACAGACAGATCATAGATAGTCCTCTTCCATCAGTCCTGTCCACAAATACAACCAACAAATCATTAATTATCATACTAAATACATGACAGTACAGTCAACAATCTTACATAGGCTGCTGTAGATATACATGTATCACTGTGTGGTGTTAAATACAACATGAATAATTATCATTAAAAAAGTGAAAAAAGGGCAAGTGCTGTCTCAAGTGCAAGAGGCATGGTCATCATACACTATTTCTAGATTTCCAAATGAAATGACACTGCATATCATCAGAGCTAAACATAACTTCACACGATCTTGGTATCACAGCAATTCTCTTCCATAATCCTTCTGCTTGTGGGAATTCAAAATTTAAACTGACAATGTTTTTCATCAACCTCATAACTTCACTTTGCTGGTTATAAACATTGTTGAACTATTGGAAGAAACGGAAAATGTGATTTCTATGTTTTGTGTATGTTTGTTTGTTTTTTGTCTGAAAGTATACATTTTAAAAAATCTGAAAAATTCATGCTATAAAAAACATTATGCCTTTTTCCTATTGTAATAATAGTGCCAATGTTTTTTCCTTGCTATAATTAAATTTCAACTGAAAGGAAGGAAAGCGATTGTGTTGTTTTGAGATGGTTATTCAGCAAACTTTGGACAACAGAAAAGGACAGTTAGATTCTGACAGCCTCTGTGTCTGTTTTCCAGTGATTATTCCGCAGATCTTGGGACTGGCCAAGGGAAGTTGCAGGGCAGATGAAAACGAAGACCCATTCAGCATTTCTAAACATATATAACAGTAGCATATCTGCTTCTCATCTTCATCTCATTTAAATACAAAAAAAACAAACAAACAAACAAATGAGACAATAAAACAAAACTAGGAAAGAAAACTTTTTTTCATTCTGATAATGATGAATATCATCCATATTGTTCAATATCCTTAGTACCCGCCTTGTGTAAGGGAAATCTGGAAACAAATTATAAATCTTAAAAAGGCAGTTCTATAATAAAAGCTGCACTCAGTTATAGGCATCTCTCTTATATAATCTACATTGTTTTTAAATGAAAGAAACTACATGTGAATGAGAAAACTTAGTTTTCTGTTATGGAAATTTAAAAAAAAAATCTTACTTTTCACAAACTGTCTTAGTTGTGAAGGTAAATTACATTACCATGGCTATAAATGTATTTATTTTCCCAAACTGCCAACATCTTTACACTGTTTACACAAAAATGCTCATTGCTAGTTACTGTTTAGTTTTGGAACTCACATAAAGTTAATTTAATTCTGTATTTCAAAATGAATTGAAAAGATAAAGTGAGTGCATTTAACAAGTTTTCAAAAGTCATACAAAATTCAATATCCAAATCACATACAAAGGAATAATGCAGTCCCAGCAGGTGCAGTACAGTGTATTTACACCAAAGAGTCCATCAAAAATCTGCCCAAGAAAGCCCAAGCTCATATTAACCCTGAAATTGTCATCAGAAGATGCTACAAAACTAGTATTTCTGTTGTTTCACCCAGTTTTAAGAAGGGAGAGTTCAGGCCAAGAGGCAATTTAAGATGAGGACAGTAACAAACAATTGTATCATTTTCAGAAAGTTGATTCAAATGAGCCATTTTGCTGTCTGTCAAATTACTATCCTATGCCCTTTACAAGAGATATAATAGGAACAGTATAAAGAAAGGTGAAAATTATCTTTTCTCTTTTCATTTGAAACACCAGTAGTGTGAAAATTGTGAAAAATTTATCATAATGGGTGGTGGGAGGATCAGGAGGGGATCATAGGGGTACTTTTTCATATTTTTTTTTTCCGACCCACCTGTTTCAATAACAGAAGCTAAGGCCTTTTCTTTCCTTTTTACTTGCATTATACTTTAAGCACTTGGCAAAGGGAAGTAACTTATTTAAAGCAAAAAAAAAAAAAAAAGCTCATTCAAATGATAATGAGCGCCATTTTTTTTTTTTGATAGATCCCATGACATCTCTAGGGTTAATCTGTGCTCGTTGGCAAGAGAGACAATTTGTGCGCCGTGATGTGATGCTGGGCTTGTGAGGAGGTTCAGGTGCCATAAGGGTGCGAAGCAGTCCAATTATGTTTGGCCACCACCATGGCCCAACAGTTGTCAAGACAAATGGCTGGTCCGCCAGAGAAAGTAGGTCACCCCTCTGGGCAAGGGGACATGAAAATGACAGCAAGGATCTCAGCGAGTCAGACACTCGACTGTGTGTCACGTGGGTAGATGTTGCACGGCTAACACTAAATCTGTTGAGAGACCGACAACGAAACATGTGATTAATGAAATGAATATCACCAATGATAATAATGTCAAGTGGCATTTTGTGCTGCGCTTAGGCTCTGAGCACTTTGCAATCTGTCATCACCCCGGCAGACCCAGCTGAGACCTTTGCATTCTCAGCTTACTGGGAATGGAAATTATACGAAATGAAGACAAAGGGGAAAAGGCGTGAGAGAGAGAGAGAGAGAGAGAGAGAGAAAGAGATTCAGACCAACCTCGATCGCGTAACACAAAAGTGTTATGTTATTTTTAGACCATGGTTGTGGACAGCTGAGATAACAACCACTGCAGGACGCTGAAAAGCTTATAAAAACCAAAAGGTGTGACAGATTCAATTTTTAATATTGTCAGGGTTATGATTCATAAGTTAAGTTCTGAGCTTCAACTATTCCACTTATAAAGATCATCGAGGTAACCTGCACAGGAGGTAGAAAGACGCATATGGAACGTAACGTATTAAGACCAGAAAAAAAAAAGCCACTGTTTTCTTAAGCAATAGCGTGATTGCAAGACTTGAAAAATCAAAAATAAAACTCTAAACACAGCATTCTCCTATGTATAAAAAAGGGCATATACTATATAAAAAAAAAATTGTATGTAAATTTAAAACCATTTGCTGCCAATTTACTGTGAATTTACTGCAAGATATTTTTGCTGTAATGTTACAGCATACGTTTGGCATTTTTGGTGCCAAGTTTTGTCGAGTTTTCACATCATGGAATTAAAAGAATTTTACAGAAGTCAATTTTTTTTTCTGTAATTTTATGGCATATTAGCTCTGGCAGTTTTTTTTAAATGTCCAATTTTGCCATATTTTCACATGAAAAAATTTAGTGTATGTGATTTTTCTTCTTTGGGACTCAAGTCATTTTCCATTTTTACAGTATGACCCAGCGAGTGTAGATGTTTCTGTTGGATTACTAAATCACTACCAATTCCACTACCATCATCCCTATTGTAATAGGTAATACCAATGTAACATTAAGAAGGATTATTTCTTAGGTCTGTATTACATGCAATTGTCTTACCTCTGTACTCTATGTAGTCCTTGCCATCCTGTATAGTCCTGGCTATCAACTCCTCCGCCTCCTCATGCGACATCCTCTCTCCCATGGTGGTGAGGAAGTGCCGGAAGTCTGACACAGTGATGCGCCCGCTGCCTGTCTTGTCCAGCACCTGGCCAACATCGTCAAGAAATAGATCAGCATTGAATGTGGCAACAAAAAACGTTAGCAGAAAGTCAGAAGTTGAACATGGAATCTTAACATTTTCAACAATAACGCTAGAACTATTAGGGAGAGGGGATCTGTTCAAAGGCTTGCTCATTATACATTGTATTTGGTTTTACATCCCCCCCCCCCCCTTCAAAGAAAAAACCCACACACAGTGTGGTACATTAATAGTATATGCTCTCCATTTCTCTAAGGGGTTTAGCTGTCATTTCTTGGACATGAATAAATATTTGCTACAAAAACACAGGTATTACAACTGTTTCTTGTGATACGTTTAGGGTTTTAGCTGATAGGTGTTACTGAATATCGCTGGAGTCGTATGAAATACGATGCAGATTATGTCATTATGAAAAATCGATGGTTCAAGCAATATGCGATATAATATAAGCCCCTTACAACCGCCAAAGCATTTTATACTCTCATGGCTTGTTAATGAAAAATGCCAAGAGCCACTGGAACAGATCGGCCCCTGATATTTGTACGTCAAAGAAATTAACGTGACTCATTTCAATTTAGCCCCAGTCAACACTGAACATAATATCAGTTCTGTCATTTAATTCAACAGAACAAACAGATACATGATACCAAATAGACGGACATAGTAAAAGTCGAGACTTTCAAACCACAACGCTTTAAACAAACCATTTCAATAGTCATCATTGTTGATGTCAGGAGGGAATGGGTCTAAAAAAAGGACAAAACTATGGGCTCAACACTAACCCTATCTAGAAACAATCAGCGTTCTACCCATTTCCCTTCTAGGTAAAAAAGGTGTGTGTTTTAAGCCGCAATAATGCTATTCTCAAGGTTTGAAAGGCCATAGAGGTACAACACAGGATTTTATCATACATGAACATAGAACTAAAGAAATCAGCAGTTTTTATTATTTGGCAGAATGAATTCAAGAATTCTTTATTTAAAAGTTTAGTTACAACAGAAAAAACAATATATCATGGTTGGTAGAACTCAAAGTCGTCAATCCAGTCTAGAGTGGTTGGTAGAACTCAAAAGTCGTCAATCCAGTCTAGAGTTTTCACATTACAACATGTAGCTGATAATTAAATCTGCGTAAATTATTGCCAATGAATTACGAATATTATTGTTGTCTGGCAAAGTGAAGGAAAGGAGGAAACAGATACTTACCTGAAAAGCCACCATGATGTCCTCCTCTGCGTTGTTAGCGTAGTACAGACCTCCACGTTTAGCCACATAGGCTTCAACCTCAGCATAGGACAAACTGCCTCGAGCTGGGGAGCGCAGTTCAAATATTATGAATTTTATTAGACATCGAAACTGGATTTTACAAGGACGTAGGTTGGATATTTAGTTCAGCAGTATTCATCCAGAGCAAGCTCACACCCCTTCAACTCCTGTCATTCCTCTTTCCTGTCTCTCTCCCTCTCTCTCTTCCTCCTTACCTATACTTTCACTAATTTTCAACACGTGCATTATTTTTGCTATTTTACATCAATAGGAAGAAATACTGTGGCCCAAAACCCAGATATTGAATGAACAACCTACTGGACTACATTCTCGTGTCTGCCATCGAGTAACTTATTTACTAGAATTCTAATCATTAAAGGATATAAATGTTTGTCTCAAAGGACTCAACCAACCAACCAACCAATCAACCAACCAACCAACCAATCAAACAACCAACCAGCCAACCAACCAACCAACCACCAAACAAACCCGTACAAACAAAAAATGGAGTTTCCGTAATTTCACTTAAAGTGGTTCGCCCAACTGGGGTAATTATTGATATTTATACTGTAATTTTTAAAAAATTTTTTTAGCCCGTGATCGATCCGTTTCTTTCTCTTATTCTTCTTCTTGAACAAAACAAAAAAAATCTGTAAGAGTTTCTTTCTGTATGGATACTCGTTCACTCACTGGTCAGTTCCAGCTCATGCCTGGCCTCCTCCAGATCTTGTTCTGACGGATTCCAGCCCAAGCAGCGGAGCAACTCTCCCAGATCACGGGCGGGTATTCTCCCTTTGCCGGCCTTCTCGAACATGGAAAACGCTTGCTTCAGCTCCTCTTTCTGCTCATCTGTGAGTTCGACCTCCTCCATACACCGGGATGACTGAAACAAAATAAAAACAAAAAGATAGGCTATGAAGATAAGAGATAGTGTAAAAAATGGATGTAAAGACCCGAAAGATAAGGGAGTGAGTGGAAACGGATAAAATTACCGTACTTATTCTACGACATCTGCCTTGTCCGCTCATGTGTTCTCCCCGTTATATAATATATTTATGTCACGTCCCTTATACGGGCGGCTCTATGGAGGCTGCCACGGCATGAGGGTTAGACGTCTCATTCTTTGTGAAGACGGTGCGGGTTCGAATCCTACCAAGGAATAGAAAAGATAAGAACCCAGTTTTGTTTTCTTTTTTGTTTGTTTTGTTTTTTACTCAACGGTTCCCTGGCATACTGGGCAGGGAAGTCTAACGCCTAGACTTCTCGGACAACGGAGAATATATTTCGGAGTTTCTATGTTTTCGTTACGCACGCTCCTTTAAGGGGGGGGGGGTCGGGTGGAAGTCATTTTCTATAATTTTTTAAATTTGGTATGTGAAAAGGTCACCGATTTTTCGAAAATTTGACCCTAAAATCTCAAATTT
>JBCAUA010164793.1:11156-21992 GCA_038406235.1 Peronia verruculata | reverse complement strand
AAGTTGGGAAAACTATTTTTTTCTTTTCTTCAAAAACCAGAAACAGCTGGACCGGTGACGGAGGAAAAAAGTTGGGTTTTGCCCACCCCCCCCCCCCTCCTTTTTTTTCCAAACAACCTAGTCTGCACAATGAATTCATATTCTTTGTATTATAAACGAAAACTCCTCTAAAAGTTCCTGTTTACCTTATGGTCTATTCATGTCACTGTACATGAGAAAGATGATTACAACAAGTCCGATAAACGTCGAGTTCTGACAGGGCCACTGACACTGGATTTGACAATTCCACCACACTGAAGCCATTAAAAGTCTATAAAGCAATTTAGGGGATTGTTTTATCTAAAAAATTCAAGCTTTTTTTTTTTTATTGTCTGTGTAAGTTACTGTGTTTTTACACCGGAATGATAGCAAAGGTTCACATCAAACAACAACAAGAACAACAACAAACAAAGCAATTTTTGACGCAGCCACTGGCTGCTTAGTAACATTTTTTTATTAAATGTTCCTCAGCAGCTGTTCCCGCTTTTCGGCGACAGTGATAAGTAGCAATCAATTGTTTGCAGTACTGGTCAATTATTTAGTGATTTCTTTTCTCCTTTAAAACTGAAATAACTGCACTGTCCCTGTAGAACTTATAATGTACATATATAATAAAACTTGATAAATGCTCCACCACTTAAATTTTGCAGCATTAAAGTATCTAACCTAGAAGCAACGAAATCTTATTTCCTGTACCTTTCCGAGCCTAAATGCAAGCTTGAAAGGATAATAACAATATTGAGTATATATCTAATAGAATATTAAATACGCACAGATGTACAAGGAGACTTAAATATTTTCAAAATTAAAAACAAAAGAGAAATGTGAATATAGTAAAAGGTAATCCCAGTATCATCGCCACAGGGCGGAGGGCCGCGCACGAGTAATACCATCCGAGTAAGATCATAAAATAGCTAAAATTACTAGATGGCCACATCGATAATGCTATTTTCCGGACCTTTTTCCTATGTTAAGATTTTGTATGAAAATGGGTACATACGCATCGGAGCGTTTTCTTCTCGGTTTACAATAGATTGGCTCAGAATCACATTTTGTGATAGTTCATCTTGCGACTGTTGTCGGCATTGGGACTGTAATAGAGCGGGTTCGAGAAAGATCCATCCATCCATCCATCCATCCATCCATCCATCCATCCATCCATCCATCCATCCATCCATCCAATCTAGATTTATGCTCCTATTACCATGTCAGAAAATGTTCATATATTCTGGTTACAAAAATACAAGTTATCCATAACTTTCCCTGCTAGGTCTTGATAAGAGGCCGGGGGGGGGGGGGGCTAGGGAATATTGGTCCCAGCCTCCAGCTGGAATATCAATAGTTAAATAGCTCACAGGTGATCTAGTCCTTATGTTATACAAGACTAGAGTAGCAATTGTAAATACATGTACTTCAATGAATGGTGAATCTCAACCTCTCTTTAGACAGTTGGAGAGATCGTCATGCAATTTCTAGGTTTATCCGTTACATCATGTCAGAGGTTTCTACACCATCAACGGTAAAATGGTATCCATCTTGTATGTCACGAGAACTGTATTCAGTCAGGATCTAAACAATTCAGGAAATATGTATGGAGACTGGTCCTGTTCGATTAAAAATGTTGTCAATATAACTGACATAACTTATGGTTTATGTGCGAGTGTCTGTTTATGTGAGTATTCATTCTAGAAAAAATATACCCAATGGTTACATTTACATTTTGTTCATAGTTCAGAACTGTCATTCTCTTTCACAATCTGGTAGCCACATGCTCCAAATGGAACTTTCGAAGTTCATAAATGGAATAAACAAGTCAAATACAAATGACACGATTACAACGCCCGTAGTCTACAGTCTTGAAGTCAGACAGATATGATAGAATGGTCAGATATTTAGCATGCACAACAATTTTACTGAATCAGATCTATATGAGGGTAATGGCTAACTCGAGCTATTACGGCCATGTAACAAGATCCAGTGGCTTTGCTAAAACTGTTCTACAAGGAACAACCGAAGGGATGAGAAAAAGAGGTGGACAGAAGAAAAGATAAACCGACAACATTCAGGAATGGACAAAGTGAACATATTTGCGGAGACACAGACCCTGGGCCACAACTGAGGAGAACGGAGAAGAATGGCGACACACAACTACTCGTCAAGAGGGGCCCTGATGACTCCACCCAGAGTTAAAGGCAACAAAGACGAATGGCTTAATCGGTTCGAAACCTGTCCAAATTAAAGTTTATTGATTTTTCTTTTAAGTTCTGTCCACAAATTTTTGTTTCTGATTCCATTTTATGTCCATTTCTGCAAAACAGACAAGAACTAGCCAATACAGAGCAATTTCTCTCTTTCATTTTTTTTAAATGCCCTAAATCTGTGTCAAATGAATGACACGTGTAGAGTAAAAGGAAAAAGGACAGGCAGTCTAGTTCTAGAAGACCCGAGGCAACATTTAAAAGAAATGATAGACAAAAAGGATTGTCTATGTTCTTATTATGGCATCAGTAGTTTGACTGAATTGAACATTGGTCTGTGCTAAAGGTTTGTGCTCTGAATAATTAATAACCCACGTAAAACATCCAAATTCTTCTTAGTCTTTTGAAGCCCCAACTAAGTCTGTACCAAACACCATGTCAGGCTGAGCCGCAGAGAGTGGAAATGACAATGAAAGGTTCACATTCACACATCCTGGTTACACACACACACACACACACACACACACACACACACACACACACACACACACACACACACACACACACACACACACACTCACACACGCACGCACGCACGCACGCACGCACACACACACACACACCAAAAAAAAAACCGCCTTTGTCCTCATTCTCAAGGGGATTTCTTTTGTAATGCAGAAGTTTTAATTTTTTATCACATCTAGAGACCAAGAAACACACAGAGATGGGCTCATATTTCATTTTGTCCCAATACTCAGTCAAAAGTTTCATGGGTGACAGAAAAGAGACATTTTTAATGTCATGCAAAAGTTATGAGAGCTTTCGCGAAGATTCGTGTGGAGACAAGTTCTCCAAGATGGTCCGGGCCAGTTTTCTATTCTCCTGCCAAATGAATGTATCACAATCCATCGCTTAAGATATAGTATGGGGCACTATTATTTGATTGGAATATGTTATGCCATGAGCTACTATTTCTTGATTGGCATTTCTCCTTACCTTTTCATGTGTATCGAAAAGGGGGGGAAAAAAATGATTAACTGTGAAATATTTTAGGTATCAACTTTTATTCAGCCCTTATCCACGCGGTCTCCTGCAAGACAATTTCGACGCTGAGTTATTCAGATGCTTACACCATGTCACGTCTCGCTCCAGGAGTTTGTTGTGTTGCTGTGAGTGGGTCATGAAAGTCTTCTCGTATTCATCAGAATCTGTAGATAGTACACCACATCGCGGTCGGCGTGTCAGCGGAGGTTGAGCATCTGGTCGACAAGAACACGGAGAACTAAACCATAACTTACAGAGGTGATAGCCAGAAAGAAGGTCGGACGGGTACGAAGTGTTAAGGGCGTTAGCTTAGTTCAAAAGATAAATAATTAAATTTCATCCCAAATGACAGCGGCCTCTCTTCCCCCTCCCCTGTCCCCAATTCAAACTAACCGTAATCTTTCAAGAACTCTCGTGATCCCCCCCCCCCCAACCACACACACACACGCATTCAAGTGAAGCTTTTCCTCATCTTATAACTCCTGCAAGTAGTAATAGATTTAGTTTTTAAGAAAGATAATCGACCAACACGGATGTCTGTACTATGCTAAAGTCAAACCTCCCCTATTTGAGAGTAAAAGTGAAGAAAGGAAATTACTGGTCATATCAAACGTCCCAACACGATTTGTGAAGATAATTATACTGGAAAGGAAGATCGAGAAAAAAAAAGAGTGAGAGAAATACAGCGGAGAATATGGACGGATGGCATCAAAGACTGGACCAATCTGCCTTTGTGGGAATGCATCAGCAGAATCGAGGATGGAGGGAAAAGGCGAGTCACGTGATAGTGATCGATACGCCTCGACAACCTGTTACTTTTTCGGGATTAATTTTCTATTCTGTTTTTGTATTCTACAATGTTAAGTGGTGATCCGCGATTGTGCCGGATTAATAAGCGAAAACATATATTGTAGATCAGGGCTTTCCTTACAGATGAGTGAGTACAGGATGGCTGCATGCATGAGGAAAAAACAAACAAACAAACAAACAAACAAAAAAACCTCATAGGTAGGATTATCAAAACATTAATTAGTCAGCCAGCGGCAAACATGGCATATGTCAGATTTATGTAAAAAAATGCAAACTGATGTCATCCAGCATTCCCGGACATGAGAGCTAATAGACAGTTTTACCGACAGTCAAATAAGGTAATAGAATAATGTGTTATTTCTGTAGAGTCATAACGAGTTGCTCTGAAGAAGAGCCAATTTGACTTGAAATTTTGGCATCCACTTTTACCACCCATATATGTTATATGCTTCTTTTTTAAATTCTTTAGAGAGTTGCCGATTGGATAGTTTTTTTTTTTTTCTTTTCTTTTTCTATTTTATTAATCGATATAACACATAAAGTGACCATTTCTTAATAAGTCAAAGATGCCGAGAATGACATGCCATAATCGTTAGTATAGCATTGGCAATTTGCCCTCTGTTGTGAAAGCGTATTCGATTTGCTATGATTATGCTTCATTCAAAAGATGACATCAATCTACATAAATAAACGAGACAGAATAACGCTACCCTATAGCTATTCTAATTAAATACTGAAATTTAAACACGTATCTTTAATATGAAGAAGAAACGTCCTCGATATTACAATGAATTCTAGATTTTTAAGCTGTTGCTAGAAAAAGCATCATGAGTGGGCAACAAGGCTTTGTATTTATTTGTTTAAGATGAAAATAATCGAGAATGAAACTAAATTATTATACTCTGTTGAGGACCAAATGGGCAGATCCATACATGTCCACTTTTTGCATATGGATCAAAACAAAAAAAAAAAAAAAAAACTGAAAGTGTGTTATCAAAGATTTCTATAGGCTATTTCTTTGTTTGTTGAAGTTAATTCGAACCAAGTTATAGTAAAACAGCGGCTGATCTATTTGGTTCTTTTTTTAACTCCAAAGCTGCAGCCTTGCAAATACACTATGAAAATCTAGACATCTGTTGCTCTTCTCTGTTGGTATTCCCTGTGTTTGTGTTTCCTAAAACTATAATCGTTTTCAAACTACAGTAGTTATCATCTAAAATCTGCAGCCAGTAATAATTTGGACAATCGCGGACATATAATTCCATTATCACATAGATGTATAGAATCAACAATGTCTTCCGCTTTGAGAACAGACTCTCAGACTATAAAGTTCCTCATTTTTTCTTCGTGTATCATAAAATGGTCTGTAGACACCGCTTGTTTCTAAACATGGTCAATGGAAGAGTGGTGAAGAACATCTCAAATACACCAGCCCTGAGGTTTTGCCTTACTGGTCCCAGAGCACTATCATGTTGTATGAGAATTAAATCCCTGCCTGCCTACAGAGAAGGCAAGGGGACACTCCCTGACATAAAAATATCCCACCGAGCCTTGCTCTTTTCTTCTCATTCAGGAATGTTCTGCTCGAGTGGTTATCATAACTAAAAGAAAAAATAAAACACTTATAGGTTTGCTTAACTATCTCACAGTTCAACTGTTCTAGATTCAGAAGAACTATGCTGTAAGAACGCTTTAGAGAAATTTTAGATTTCAAAGGTATGTTCCTTATTCCCAAAGAAATAGACATTTGTTGCACGTAAGAAAGAGCGTTCCAGAAGTTCATTTCTGCCATCAGCGACACGCTCATATAAATTGTGGTGATGATTCTGGAGTTTGCTTTATTCTACTGCTATTTGTGATATTTTTGTCTGTGTGTACATGTACGTGTGAATGTATCTTGCGTGCAAGGGTACTGTATATTATCAATGCACTCTAATCTAAGAGCCCTCTGCAATGAAATTTTCAAAATAGAATTAAGATGTCATCTACTAATAATATATCCCCGCACTGCTTAAAGATCCGTCGATCAATGTTTAAGTATGTGAAATTGTCTCCGAAAATCTTATATTCTCTTTCTTATAAGATGAAAAATACTCGGAAGAAAGGAAAACTCAAACGGGCATGGGCTGTATTAGTTTCTGTTGTTTTATTTAATCCTTTAAAACCGATTATTTCTAATAACAACTTTATTCAAAGAAGTTTATTTTTTAAAAGCGGACAGTTGAACCTAATTGGCTTATCTGTTGGGAAAAAAAAAAGTGCAAAGCTCTTCTCTCAGCTATGAAGTTAAGGCATGAGTATTTAGACTTCAATTTCGAACGTTTCCACTAAGTATTTATAAGTCTGCGGACACCATAATGGTCTTTGGGTAAACATCATAAAATGCACATCTTAATCTCAAATCACACCTTAATACGTGTAAAAATCACTAGAATAGTATGCTGGAAGACTGAGATCATTAACATTTTGCATGCCAAAAAATGTTTACCTGCAAAGCAGATTGTTTGTGCAGTTCGCAAATACATAGAGAGAAAGAAAAATATCTGTATCAGACTCTACATATTTCTGCTCTCGAGATTAACAACTGGAATGTTCTTTAAATTGACCGTCCCTACCTGACATTACGAATAGTTTCTTCAATAATCACAATGTCTTGTCAGGAAAATGTTAAACAAACTATAAATTATCTATATATTGCTCCACACACATAAAGTCGTTTTTCATGTCAAATGTAGACAATTAAATCAGCTTGTTTAACTTACAGGCAAAAACAATCCATGCTGGCGTTGGATGACAGAGTCTAGTCCCGGCGTCCAATTCAAAGCTGCTTCAAGAGAAATCCATGGTTAAATAAACACTGTTGTTTGACAATTGCTCGTATGTCCCCCTTTTTTTTGACTCTTCAGACAACTACTGGGGCTACTTTTCGCCTTCAAACAATTTGCCACATGTTCAGTTCCACTTACTACTCGTAGATCCACTGAAAAACACTAATCTTGTCCTTGGAATGTTTCTAAAACTCAATGTGCCTCCACCACTGTGAAGCAGATCAACACGAATTAAATGTTTCTTTCGCGAAGAATTTCCTCTCCCAGCTTTGAACCTACCAGTACAGCAAGCATTGATAGATAAAATACCACTCTGATAAAGGAATTTTTATGACATCATAGACGTCACTCGATGTTGACCGTCTCACCCCCCCCCCTCCTCCCCCCGCCTAGGTCCCACCCAACCGCAGGCACAAAGTTCTGGCCCCACAGGAGTGGAGTCACTGTCGTGGCATCTTGAAATAGATATCTGACTAAAGGCACTTATTTCCTTTGACTTCAAAATGATAGATTTAAGAGGAAAATCGATCGCGTTTCAGTTTGTGATATCGCTGTCGATGTCATGTTGACAAGTGCCGTGACATCACCAGACCCACACTCAAAACGTTTTTTTTTTTTTGTTTGTTTTTTCAAGTATGTATTACGTGACGTTGAGCCGATTCATGGTTATGGTTTTTATAAGCTTTTCAACCTCCTGTAGTGGTGGTTATCTCAGCTGTCCTCAACGGTGGTAAAAAAAAAAAAAAAAACTTCACACTATTGTGTTCTGTTATCACGATAATATAACCGCCGAATCACCAACTGACTATACGGAATTGTTTGCTTCAAAATTGTGGCAAATTATAACAAACTTGCCGACACAATCTTATCAAAGCCAGAACACCTCTGGGCAGGTTTTTTTTTTTTTTTTAATACATAAAGTGTTCCATACTATCGTTTTGTTGCTGCCTGGGTATCGGGTAAAAAAATATGCGGTTACACCTGTGACGTCTGCTGTAAAATGACTTAATCCAGTGTAGATTTACTATCTGTGGTAAGGATTCTCAAATATTACAGAAAGTAAATGTAGGCGTTCACTAAAAAATACAGTCTTAGATGTAAATGTACAAAACAGTAGGCTATACCATAAACCAGAGAGAATGAAAACTGGCACAAATGATGTTATGAAATATTAGCCGATTGAAATAAAAAAGACTATGAAGTATTAGATTACTGACTGTTTTACAAAAATGTTCCGACTGTCAACAAAATCTACGGTCTCAATTTAATTTCTCACAACTAACAATAAAAATAAAGTATATAGTTGGACACTATAAAATTATCTTGTAAGCCTATCGAGGGTGCCATATGGTGGTTCATACTAAACAATTCACACTGTAAAAGAACACAAAACAACAACAATATACTGCTTGATCACTGAGGAAAATAATGATATCTATAAACTACAGCAAGGAAACTGGAACATATTATGCGCTGAAGCCATGTTCCACACTACGCACCTCACTATAAATTGATTTTCCCTTATTCTGTAAACTTAGCCGGTATTTAGACAGAACAATAAACAGGTGTACCAATAATCCACCAAAACGCCGAAGAAAACACTGCTATAAAATGGCTAACGAGACTCGGTGCGTGTGACTTGCAACAAAGTAGATTGTCAACAGCTTTCAGACTCGAATAAGCGCAGAGGTCTACTTTCCCGAGCTTTTCGTACACAATACATAAGAGAGATCGGGCTGTGCCCATGCCACGCGTGGCTGCAGCATTTCGCCGCTCTTGTAAGGCCGCCCCTTTTGCGAATTAGTTTGCCGTGTTAAAGTCTACAACCTGTAGCAAAAGCCTCAAACAGATTTAGATCTAGACCAGGGCTGGGCTAGGCTGTGGGAAGTCTAACCCGACCAGTCTAGGACTATAATTCGGAATATTGGCACATTGACAAAATGTTTTCCTTGGAAAACGAGCGCATGTGTAGAAAGGAAGAAAAGATGAAAATCAAGACGTATCTCTCTCTTTCAAGCAATCAAAGGCACCTCTGGTGGTTGTAGCAGAATATACAAAAGGAATAAGAAACTGATTTAGAAGGATTCAATTAACGGACAAAATTTGATGTTTACTAGGCGCCAGAGGGGAATTTGACATACTTTAAATAGTCTGTCGCCGCAAAAAATGGCCGAGGCAACTTTCTTCCTTATTCAAAGAAATAGCAAGAGAACAATATTTTCGGAAACTTCCTTAAAAGCTCACACGCATAACGTATTTCATTCCAGTATAACTACCACTCGTGTTTCTTATTCCACGACAACAATAGCAAATCACCTTTATGCCCTCCGGCCTGAACAAAAATGACCCCAAAAAGGTTTTGCTCAGTGCTAATATTTGCTACCGTTTAATGTTATGTCAATCTCCTCTCTGCTACAGCTCGTGTGAACTTCAATGACCGTCCTCGGGACGACATCATTCTGAGCTGCCTATGAGGACAAAAGGTGTTAAGTAAATACCGATTGAGTGCCAATGACAGCTGTGAAGTTTTGTCTGATCTGTCTGAGAATCAGTGCAAACGTCTATGTGTGTAACATACAGTAAACGTAACTGATTCAGGGAAGGAGGGCGAGGATAAGGAGGGCCTGGTGGATTGTAGAGGTAACCACTGGTAGGCCTACCAATTCGCTACAAAGTCAGCACATTGCTCTGTTTCACAACCCTCCTTCCTCATTATTACTATTATTCTGTCTTTCACGGCCTAATCTGTACTACTGTTTCCGTCACCATCACCACGATACACTGAGTAAAATTTATTCATAACTTTGATCAGCCCCTAACTTGCCTGTCCACTAGTGTCCACCCTCCAAATAAGTTCGCAATATCCTGAGTATAAGTGAGATATCATTTTTCAGTCATCTTTGTACCTTGTTGCTTGTATGATTCGACCGTTGTCCGTTTCAATAACTTTGTCAACACAATAAGATTTTAGGCCTAATTCCTCGGTCAGCCCTCCCCCCCCCCCCCCCCCCTTTTCTTCTCACTGGAGTTCGAGAGCACTTTTGATATGCCAGCAAGGTCGTAGAGGTAAAATATACAATAGGAATAGGAGTGTGACTTTTTTGTTTATGAAAGGGGAGAGTCAGGCAAAAAAAAAAAAAAAAGTAAAAATTCGAGAATTCTGGCCATCAATTTGGTTCAATATCACTCCTGTTATTACCGTTGTCACAATTATTATAAAGAAAGCTATGCAATGTATGTTGGGCGACATCAATAGGACGTAGGCTACTACGAAAATTAATCATCCAGTTTGGGAAATTTGATCTCTTTTGGTGAGCACAAATATTCGACAGACTGAAAACAAAAGTAACAAAGAAATATTCTGGATGATATCATTCATCCTGTGGCTATTTAATAATGTCGTGACAAACCAATTTAAATCAAAATTAGGGAAGTCTAGACTTGAAATTACGAACACAGTGTTTATAAGTTCGATTTAATTTTGACAAGTGAGCACAGTGTTTCTAGTCTTACACCGGTTTGTGTGTACTGAGCGAGTACTTCAACCCTCTTTTACGTCATAATAAATAAACTCGGAACAGATCGTTTGAAAAATTATTAATAATTATAGAAATTGAAAATATCCTTTACAAATACGATCTTCTCTCACTTAAAAAAACTCTCAGAAACCCACACTCTTCCAGCTTTATAACCATGGTCTAAGTCAGTCTAGTGTACCCATCCTCGCTTCTCAAGAAATTACTGTGATCTCGATGCTGAGCAGCCAGTTCTAGTCCATGCTGGAGGAAAAATAGGCCTACCTCTTTTTCATAGCAAAATAATAATAATAATAATAATAATAATAATAAATTCTAATGATAAAAAAAAGGGAAAAGTAAATAAATGACACAATTGAGGGTAAGGGGGGGGGGGGGAGG
>JBCAUA010164793.1:0-11146 GCA_038406235.1 Peronia verruculata | reverse complement strand
AAAAAGAGGGAAAAGTAAAGGAATGAAACAAGTGAAGGCAAACCCCCCCCCCCCCCCACTACCCCCTAAGCGATAGCACAAGAAGTTAACAGAGCAAGACAAAGACATGATTGTGTGTGGAAGCAGCGAAAAACTAAGATATTGGGATTATGACATTTACAAGATGTCTTTATGATTACACGACAGTAAACTTTATCCTCACTCTGACATTTACAAATCTGGGAACTGCCGGCTGTAAACCATAACAAAGTCATCGGTCCTTGCAGCACTTTCTCTTACAGAAACCAGGCCTAACCCATACCATTATAATACTGTTACACGGCGGACTAATGCTTTGTGAATATTTTCTTTCTCTGTTTTGTTTCAGTATGGCATAGATAGATTTCGGCGGGCTTTGAGCCTTCCTGTCCGGCTCACATGCAGACACATACAGAGAAGGTAAATGAAAATTAGTTCGCGGTATAAAAATGACATAAAATAGTGATGTAATCATTGTTTTCTTGATCCTGGCTTGTAGTTTTGTATATTTTGTTGTATTTAATATCTTTATTGCCATAGAATATCCTTAGCATTTTGATTACTATCAGCATGATTGAAATGATCTAATTTAGTGCCGTTTCCAGTAAGAGAATATTAATATTGAACGTAGTTGAGTTCAGGCTGTTGTTGGTGACTGACGTTTCTCATGCACCCTTTGGACAAACAAAACTGTCCACTCCCCGAGACTCTTTTCGAAGAAGCGTTTGCTGCGTTGCTGCAATCACTGTTCAGAAATAGCGGCGGACTGCAGAAACATGTTTGGCATGTCGAATCCTCGCATATAAATTATTCATATTGAAATGCCCTGCCACGAGATTTTCACAATAAAAAGAGTTCTGAATGTTAAGTGGTCTACTTAGTTCAGTGTGTCCAACCCTCGAATAACATTTCTCTTTAAAATTTCTTAATGTTAATGAAGCAAATGCTTAACGATTACTTGCCGGTCATGCTAACGTCATTTTCTTACTTTACCAGAAAGTAGCTGTTTTGGGTCCCTTTAGTTCTTCTTTCCTCTCTAAAGTTTTGTCGCGAGCCTAGGTGTTTGAAATGTACCCTCAGTCATGTATGTTGGTACGAATTATTATCGATTGCCATCTCCAGCAAACCGAGTTGACCGGCCCACAGAGGAATGTTTGCCATACCAATGTTGCTATGCCGGAAATAAGACTACAGCTATTGTTTCCTAGTCCGTCAAGACAAAGATTTCTTTCTGTTTTGTTTTGCTTTGTTTTGCTTTTTTCCAACAATGCACAGAAACAAAAATCGCACCAGCTACCATCATTCCTTGTTTATTGTCATGTGATTATGTAAACTGAACTAATTTCTTTGAAATTTCGCCTGCGGTTCGATAAAGTCTTCCTAAGACCTTTGAGAACGATGAAATGGCCGTGATAACATGTCATACAGGACGCAGCTGACAGCCGTTCAGTAAGATTTTGTAAGATGTATTGCTCCAATGATGTGAACATCGAATATATCACTGAATGAAAGGAAATGAAAAACAACCACTTTTGCCGATTCCCAAACTTCTGATAACGGCAACATGCAGTACACTTTTCTGATAGACACCATAAGGCTTAAAAGTTTCACATGTTCCAAAGAAATAGTCTCTTATCTTTTAATATTTTTTTTTTCAACAAAATATACACGTGGGAGAAGGACAAAATCACATAAAGGAACTGAACAAGAAATTCGACACGATGGACGATTCCATTTCAACACTCAGAAACCAATTGATCACAGTTCCTCGAAAAGAATAGTTGAAAAGTCGCTGAGAGAAAACAAGATCACAGACTAACAAGGTCACCAATTTCATCGAAATCCGCAGGAATACACAATTCGACGGGTCCACGTTTTAAAACTTTCTCAACGCAACTGTCATCAACCGGACATGAAAATCTTGAAGCATTAATCCGCAATGAAAACCTTGCGAACTGACAGCTTTTCCGTGTGTGTGTGTGTCTGCGACAAGTCCTCAGGTCCTTGGTTGTAAAACGTGGGGCGGCAGTTGACTGCGCAAATGGTTGGCTGCTCATAAAATATTTCTGTAAAGTCTTCACTCCGCGCGGTTAAGAGCGAAATAGCGGGTAGAGCAGAACAGAGAGACTGCCTGGCCCATTCGCATTCTTTGAAATGACGTATCTCTACCACTGTTCTCTGAGTAGAGAACCTGTTGCTGGTTTAGAAAGACTGGAACGATTGGGACGGGAAGAACGGTCGACTTTTTAGTACGAATAACGTCATGGCTAGGCGCCCGGATATAATTACAATGGCATGACTATTGGACTACGCTGGGGCTAAACGCAGCTCGTTGTTCTCGGCGACATAATACACGTCATTGATCGAACACAAACAAGGTGCAGGTTTAAAATTCTGAGCTAGCACTATGATTTGAACAAGGTGTTTGTTAATCTTGTTCTTGTTGTTGTTGTTGTCTTGTCTGTTTTCGAGATATAGCGGAAAGAAGATGTCCCGATTATAATGAATTAATACGTTTTATCGATGCTCAGATAAAAGTCTCCAGTAGAAAACCCTTTCTCTTTGATATTTTTGTAGGAACAACATTGTGTTTAAGTGGACGAAACTACAAAGTACGATATTGCTGAACCTTGTTGAACTGTCCTGGTTTTGTATCGCAGACCAAACTTGACACCTGAGAACATAATAATTTTGAAATCTGATTTCAACATTCCCTCCTGACGGCTAAAATTGCACTGTCGTAATGCAAGCCAAAGAGCTTTTAACAGTCAAACAAAGCTCTTTCAGGGGAGTTCTGTTGATCTGTCATATGTCATAGTCATTGGGGAAAGACATGCCAACAAGAGTGTATGAGCTGTGACAGCCGTTGTTACTGTTGTGTTGGGGTTTAACGGCACATCAGCACGATTACGCTATATTGTGTCAAATACGGTAAGAAACGTTTACACGTCAAGAAGAAGAGAGGAAAGAACGCAGAATAGAAGACAGGAGCAAGGAGAGAGAGATAAGATGTCTCCCCTAGAATGTCGAGGATGGCACTCCATGGGAGACACCCCACCGATGACAGGTTTACACCGCCTGCAGGTGGGAGCAGAGAACCTTCTTATAAACCCCGGGCCCCTGCTGGGGCTGTGACAGCCATCTGCAGGTGGCCGATAGGTGTAGCGTATTGAGAGAGAGAGGGGGGGGGGAGGGATAGGGGGTGTTATTGAGAATAATTATCATAATACTGCTGACAATAACTTTCTGGTGACCTGTGAGATTAATAACTGTTACATGTTAAGCTGGCGTCACTCATTTTATGTATGTAGGTATTATTTATTTATTTACCATTTACTAGACATTTTATTTTGTTTTTGTTTAATTTGGTTGTTTTACAATGTCTTTTGTTATTGTTGTTGTTGTTAAGCCATACCTTATACTCCATCTTCCAAACTGAAATCCATCCTGCTCACCTGAGAAATAGGTTTGATGATAAAATAATGCTGAAATGTTATTAAAATACATATCGGCTATCTTGCAATATCTTTTCTTTTTTCACGTGCACACAAAAGAGAAGGACCGATCTGTGTTCGTTAAACGTTAGTCTGAAACTGAAACCGCCTGGAGTGTGAACAGATCGACAGCAAAAGATATAACAATAGCGGGAAGTAATAACTGGAAATTAAACGAGATTTATTGAAGTTTAATTGTAATTTCACCACATCGCTCTCCATTGCGGAGCAACATGGGATATCAAGATAATTGAAATAACTACAAGAAACAATCCTTTCCCCACATGTGCAATTATCAAGCGTTCCTCCACGATGCTATGTCTTTAATGGTATAGTTAAACATGGAACTCTGTAAAACACAAGCCACTGAGGTTCTCTTAGTGGCCTTTCCTTCCTTTTCATTGGTTTGAAACAGCAGGATGTCAGTACCAGCAGTCTTGCACCTTCATGATATGAAACTTCATCTAGTCCAGTGCCAAATAATATCAAATTCGAGTCTGTCAGCTTGATAAGTTAAAGCACAGACGTTTGTCAAGATGTTACAAGACTGCTTCTTTTTCAGTTAACCAGAAACTGCCGGTATTTTGTTCGGCTGCATCCTTAGAAATCAGAAAGAGTGTCTGACTCTGTGTTAAGGATTTTTTTTTCAAACTGAACAGACGAAATAGTGAGTGGGGTATGGGAACCTGGGGCAGTTGACACTTTACTTTCTCCAGGTGGACCTGGCTGAAGCAACGAGTTCACCAGTACTTACATGTATTGTACAACACTTTTTCCATCATAGTCTAACTACTCGTCTCTTTTACTTCACAGCTTTCCACAGTTTTGAAAGACAGCCTACTGCATAACTTCACGCTCTAAAAAGCTGTATATGGCCCATAAGGTGTTGAAAAAGAGATCGTTAAAAAAAGAGAGAAATGGTTTCTCGAAGAAAGAATTTTCAGATTTTCAGTGCAACGGCGTTTTGTCACAGAACACTAGATTCCTAAGAAAAGGGTGGGGTCTGCTGGTCCTGCTAGCAGAAGGAAGGTAAAGAGATCCTGTCGAGGAATGTCGCGCTCTTTCAGGCCTGAAGAGAGGTGTTATCGGCCAGGATTTACCTCGCCTATTGTACTAGCTAGACGTCTTCGTGCCACTTTAGATTACAATTTGCTACTGCGCCCGCCACTGGAATGTAGGTAAAAAATGAAGATGACTGTTGCTTTTACATGTACATCCTTTCTCTTTTCTTGATTCCTCTGTAGTAAATACATTCAACACAAAGTTGATGACTAATGTCATCATAAGAGAACTTTAAATGACATGTAACTGTAAAACTTAAGTGTTTTCACTAAAATTATGTTTGTGACCGATGCCTCAGTGTTGGCTGTATACTTCTTACCTATGTTTTGCCTTACCCTGACATCTGCATGACAACTTATTTTATAATCTTAAAGCAGTAATAGTCTCAGAGAACAAAAATACAACAATATAACAATGAGGTTCGACTATGACAATGAAAGCAGGACAACTTTATAACCGAGGTTAACATTTGTTTTCTTATTGTCTTTGTGTGGGAGCGATCTGAATTTCTATTGTGATATTTTCTCATAGCTAAAACAGATTTCCCAGTTCAAAATTTAGGATAAATAGGCAGGTCCTTGTGAAAACTAAGTTATTGTTATTGAGCATCTGTTGTCAAGTCAAGTCAATCTGATAACCTGCGAAGAAAAAAGTGAATAACATCGCGTACGCTGCTGTTCCAGGAATGAAACTTGGTATTCAAGTACTATTCCCTTCTTCACTTTGATCGGACTCGACTCTTGGTTCTTTGTTGTTTTCACTGAGGAATAAGTCGACAGAATGTGATGATAAATATAATATCCGATTGGGATATAATATCTGAAAGCTATCTGTCTACATGTCTTCATGCCCAGAGTCAGACTGATGAATGATGAATCGCTGCTGGTTTTCAACCAAAGTCTTTTAGAGCTTGCTAATGGCTTCAGATGCTGGTTTCTACCATATATAGGTTCATAATTTATTAAACATTTGAAAGAATTATTGCCCTGAGACTGATCGATGTTGAATATGAGTTGAGTGCCCCTTTTCAACCTAAGTCTATTACTTTTCGAGGAGACAAAAAAAATGCTAGTATACGCTGACTTTTCTAAGAAAAAGAAGCGTATTCACTTCATATTTGTTTTATAAAGTATACTTCACGAAATGAACGAAAGCAAAAATTGGATAAAAAAATAACTATTTCAGAAAGGCAAACTGAAGAGGATTCTGAAGTTCACGACATAAGCAGTGCTAGATTCGAAAACTCGAGGAATGGGCTAGGGTGTCTACTGCTGGCACTGTGCAATACAAAACAATTGGAAATCAATATTAATCGTTCTGTGGCTGATATCTGTTCACAATCTGAAAGGGGTCGAGTGCTCAGGGTCAGAGAGAAAGGGCGATAGCAGTCGAACATTAAAGAGCAGAATATCACCTCTGAAACAGGCGTATCTTTCTTTTGTTGTGAAAATCTCGCGGTTGAGTTGTTTACCTGTATCTTTTTTTTTTTACTCCTCGCTCATGCTGCAACAGGTTGGCGGAATTTATTGATAAACGAAAAGTGAAAATTCATACTGACATTTAAATGCAAGTCATTTAAATTTAGGCCTGACGGTATCTATATTTTTTTTCGGTATTTTTCGATTGTGAACAGACCCATAAACTTCCCAACTAAAATACTGACTCTTTTATTTGTCAATGACTAGAAAATTTGGTATGGTCTTTTTTTCCACGAACATCTTTTCTAATCTCGCCAAACCATTCTTGCAAAGGACAGAGAAGGGGATGTAGGAAACACAAGAGGTGTGAAAATAACAGTGAAATTCAGTATACAGAGTGACATCCTGAGACTGACTGAAAACCGTGACTCATAGAGGGAGCTAGATCTAGTTAAGAGATCTTCAATGACGCCCCGACTGTCGACAAGACTAACGGCGAAGAAGATTTAAATATACCTGTACTTATTATGATAAAGACAGATAATATATACATATATATCATGAATTCTTGATAATAATGCATGCTTGTCTATCTATCTCATATTTGTACGGTAGCACAAGCCAAGGACACCGACCACATCCACATTCTTTATGGCCTGATTTGTCTGATCAAAACACTATCCTTCTTTCATGTTCCGCCAGTCGGCGGTTTTCAAGGTGATATGCTCTTATACGCTTGTTTTCTTTTATTACTGTCTCTTATAATACGCTGCATTTCCCCTCTTTTCCCTCAAAGCAGATTTGACAAGCTTAAAATCTCCGATTTAATCGTGTGTACTTGTAAACTAAATCAGGACACTGCTGCACTCTGGCAAATCTATTGTGTGTGTGTGTGTGTGTATGTGTGTGTGTGTGTGTTTGTGTGTGTGTTTGTGTGTGTGTGTGTCTTTGAACTAAAACGGGCCGGTTACAAAGTAACAAAGACTGGTTTTAAGCAGCTGAGCTGGGATTTTAAATCAGACTGAAAGGGGTGACTCGTGTAAGAAAAGAATTCACTTTATGTGTATGGAAATGAGTCATCTGTCATGTCAAAAACGATTTGTTGTCTGACTTGTTTGTGCAGCGTCAAAAATTGAAGAAAATAAATAAATAAATAAGCTACATAGGCCTATAAAGGGAATTTTTTTCATCTATCCAGGAGAGAGATGAGGTTTATAAATCTGATAACTTGTCACTGGTGTTAATGTTTGACCCTGTGGAGCTCATTGCCACGTGTTAGTAAGGAATAATTTATCTAGTACAGTACCTGCTAAGAAATTCAGACACGATCAGAAACTAAATGAGCATTTCTAAAGCAACGCATTTTGCAAAGGGGGGAAAAAAATACGATAATGCCTAATAAGTCTGACGATGATGTTTGCACGAGAGACTAAAGGAATGGTTAAAGTACTGTAATTGAGTAAATTAGTTACTGCGCTCTATCATTCCAGCAATAGCAGAGAAAGTAAAGAGGCTGGTAAAAGTTCTCGATAGGACATTCACTTTGCATGGCATTTAAAACAAAAAAAAAACTACCTTTTCTTGTCTCTTGTTAATTTCTTAGTTAGCTGAACACCACAGACAGCTCAACTTTTTTAAAACCATGATATCCTTTTTATGTATTCAATATAATACACAATAGGGATATCTGAAGAGTGACATTTTTTTAAAATTACGATATGATTTTTAATACAATGAAGCTGCTGCATTATTAAACTTTAGTGCACATTGAAGATACAGATCTTACAACACTATCACAGTCTGAGGAGACAATGTGAATTTCAGAAGGGAAATGGCATGAGAGCTTCACCTCCACAGTACATCATGATGGGACAGATATGGGCATACAACAATAATAATAATATGGAATGGGTCGCCGGTTTTATCTCGCCTGATTACAGACCTGAATGTTCCGATTTTGACATGGGCATAAATGTATTAGATTGCAGCAGTGTCTGACACGAGTTTTACATTACCACGACACTAGACTGATCCATGTATCTCTTTACACTACAAAAGCATGATTCAATATTACGAGTACTTACTTTGAAAGAGACACCAATGTGATGTGACCACGCCAGACAACAGAAAGAAGTATGTAGGATTCGAACAGTACGGGCAACAGACATGACAATCACATTACATTACATTACATGTATTACACTACGGGAAACAGACATGTAAGACAACATAAAACCAACCAAAAAAAAAAAAAATTACATCAGACAAAAATCAATAACTTTCCTGGAAAACAAGAACATGATCTTCTGCTTATAAAGCGTCGAAAGTTGACATGGCCGTTCATGACTCATTGTCTAAAGTCATTCTCCACTGCAGGACATTACATTGTTATAGTACAGAGTTCCAGACATGACAGCTAAAATTGCAATATCGGTAACAGACATGGCAACTACATTACCACAGTACGGTAACACGCACAACTATATTACATCATTACAGTGCCCAACAAACACCAGGTATTGCCAATATATTGATCAACTTACCCGCACAAGAGATAGAGCACGATGCCGAGGACTATCAGCAGCACCACGCCCCCGACCACACACCCGCCCACAATGGCTCCTGTCTCCTCTGAGCCCATAGTGGTCTTACTTCATGAGCTGGATCCTCAGGGGACTCTGGGGCGGCAAATTCCTATTATTATCGTGTACTCCACTAGTTTACCTGGTCTAGTCTCGAGATCACAGATGGTATCAGTTTATCTGGTCAGCTGAGGAATATAGATAGAATTGAGATTTATAATTCAGTCAATATAAGTAGAGCTATTCTTCATTCTTCCTCAACCTGCATGCGTGGTTCTATTGATGAACAAATACATGTAAGTAAGCATTTAAAGAATGAGAGAAAGAACGAATAATTAAGGAATCACGAACGTGCAGAAGTTAACTTAAAATTTCTGTTGCATCATTCTGTTTTCATTACAACTGTCTGGACTACCTATTCTAGATCAGTAAAGATTTTATGATGTATTGAATTACCTTAGGTCTAATAAATCGTGATTAAATGTGCATTTAAGTAAATGTGTTTATTGATTTTATTTAGGCAGCTGATGTTGATGAATGATGCAGATGATGGTGATGACAGCATTTTCCAAAACCACTTTAAAAGAAGGCTATCTCATTGTGGCCAAACATTCCGCTGCAACTTCCTCAAACAAACAAACAAAAAAAAAATAATAATAATAATGATGGAAGTCCAGCAGAGGAGCAGATGGATGAAAAAAAAAATAGCTTGAGGTTAGGATAATGTTGTTTTATCGACAACTCTTTATCATATCACTTACATCACCGAGATGTCTAATGTACGCTGATCGAACAGTTATAACCTATAACATTTTGGTCAAAATTAAGAATAGACATTTATGTGAAATACTCTTTAGAAAACCACTAGCAATTCAGCTTTATTTACCACCCACTTTAATCCACGAACAACCAAATGAAACGTAACACAGGATACATTCTCACTTACACTTTCATCACAGAAAGGCCTGAGGGCCGATTTGTTCAAAGACTCGCTCAATAAATTTTATATAAGATACATTATTTTTCTACAAAATCCAATTCTATATCATGATACTCATGGTATTTAGGCCTAAGCTATCATTTCTAAGCATGGGTAACGATCGTTGTTGTAACATTGCTGCGTAATTAGTTTATTCTGGCGCTCCATTGAGAGGGTTACACAGAGACATGGTATCATAATGCAATTCTCAATCTCTCTGAATTTCTGCACAAGCAGAAATACGAACAAACACCAGTGTCCACGAATGCCACCGGATGCACACCCACTCTGAACTTACAGGGCAACTGTATCCAGAGGCAGGTGATAATCAATAGACGTGGTAAATGTACCATAACCCACGGGATCCCCACGGGATACCGCATATCAAGTCTTTTTAGTTCTGCTCTGCAATATTTGATTATCCAAATTTATACACACATTTTGATTGTGCCTTTCATAACTTGTAACACGCATCGTCTGAACAGCGTTGTATTTACACGCGGATCCACCTCGACCACTTTTTGACGTGGAAACGCACTCACCGTGTTAGGCACAACATAGCCGTAATCGTGCTGATGTGCTGTTACATTCCAATACAACAACAACAACAACAACAACAAAAACAACAACGCTTGAGGAATTAAGACCTAATCAGAAAAGGAAATGAAGATACAATAAGAAAAGTACGAAACATAGGGAATATTCGCCCCATTGTTTGAGAAATAAAAATTAAAATAAAAAGCACGTATATTAATACCGCATATTTTCATTCATTTCCCAACAGTTCAGTCTGCAACCGTGTTAAAATCTATTAACTCAACAGGTCAATATCAAATCTCAGCAATACTTAAGGAGCTCAGTTCTTTGTTGCTCTGTCTCTCTTTCTGGGCTATTTGGAGATATATCATATGAAAGAGAGATAGTAAATCTACCATAATATAACGTAATTATTTCACCGATCACTTGTCCAAACAGGTGGGTTTTGAAATCATTTTGTCCCATCTCTTATGTGCAAAAACAGATGCTAAACATAAAACATAAATTTTCTCAAAATGCGAAAAATGGAGACAACCAACAGAGAACTGAGCTCACGACTTCATAAAATACCGGGGGAAAAAATCACGAAGATAAGAAATACCTTGAGAAGATGAGAAACTGGCAGTCAAATAACACTCGGTTGAACTTATGACAGAACCAACACCACACGTACCTTCTCCACAGTGCTGGTGACTGTAGTAATGAGGCATCGTTTAGTAGCCATTGGCCATGTCGTTAATTCCAATCGATTGCAGCATTAAATGTACAATGATTTGTGACGTATGGATTTTTGTTCAATACACACGACATGTGATTTGAGCTGATGTCAGTGACGAGGCAATATGGTTTAACGATCAGCATTCCATATTGATTTTTCTTAAACGCTGTTCTTGGCCATATAATTCTGGGATCCTGGATGCAGCACATAACAGAAAGCAAAATCTGCCTTGGAAAGGCCGGAGAGTGCGCATATTATGGGGGGGGGGGGGGGATAAATAGATCTAAACGAAATTCGGCCATCGGACTACGACACTAGTACAAAAAAGGACTGGGGGT
>JBCAUA010164792.1:30000-38215 GCA_038406235.1 Peronia verruculata | reverse complement strand
TGATTGTCATTTTCAAATGGTTGTAAAGAGAAAACCATTAAAGCTTCTTTTGATTTTTTTTCACCAATCAACAGTTCGTGTCTCAAATTTTTATTCAGTACCTTGCATGATATACGTATAGGCCATATTAAGGTTGATACAAGCCTTGAAATTTCCCAGATTTTACAAAAAAAATCACTTTGACAGGTACAATCTGGCCTCTGGGCAGCCAAGCGAGGCGAAAACCCATTAAGCCCCTGGTGTGGGGCCCTTGCCAAAACTAGATACTCAGTTTATTACTGGGTCCCCAAAAACTTTCAGGCCAGCAAGACGTGGCCATGGACAATGTCTATTTCAATCTTTTTTTTTATAGAATTCATTCACATCTTTGATTCACCCTCTGATGAATTACAAAAAAAAAATCATATTATGGTCAGCTGTTTTTTTTTTTTTTCACAACATACAACAGGTTTTTTCTCTGATAACTGAAGGTACTGTAATAGTCTGAATATTTACTGTCAGGTAATAATTAAAATTCCTATTTATGAGACACAACAAGTCATGATGTCAACAACTGTTTCTAACAGAGAAGTATACTTAGAAAAACTAAAAAAAAAAAAAAAAAAAGGGACATTGATAGAAAGACCTCCCAATCAAGCAGTAGACAACTATGATACCACCTACTGTGTGGCTAATTTTCTCAGCTTCATTTCCTTTGGATTATCCAGAACTGATGGTATCTTTCGTCCCATGGATTCCCATGCTTTTTTCTGGAAATAAAAAAAATAACACATACAATAATAAAGAATTGCCCAGACATCAGCATGACTACAGGATTGCTCTTCTACCTTTTTATTTCAAAATGTTTTTCATGTTCTATCCTCAGTGCAGTGAAATACTCTATAGTCAGCTTTCCTTCTTTGATAAAGGAAGCTAGCTTTGCTCAGAGACATTGGCTACATTTTACATACAATCATTCCAAGACGTGGCAAATGTTGTAATAAGAGGTTTTTGACCCATCAAACAGAGAAAGGAACAGGTTCACACATTTCTAATCAGTGTCACTACATCCAGGCTCTCATTATAATCAACTGTATTATAAGTGACCTTTACTATGTCACTTCAAAACTGAGCAGAGATGCTACGAGGTTTCGATCAAAATATGAATATGTATGCAAGCATCAGCAATCATAAGTGTAACAATAAAACAATCACTAATAAGCAGAAACAACTTATTGGATGGTGAGCTGACATTTCAAATCTCTGTCTCTCACAAGGAATAACAAACTGCTACAAACTATTGCACTACAAGAATTCAAAACAATGACAGAGTACTGTTTAAGTTTATAGGTATACTGAATCACGGCCAAATCACTTCAGGCTGTAAAAGTTCCTACCTTTTCCTCTTTGAAGAAATTACTCTCTTTATTCTCAAGTTTCAAAACTTTTCTTTTTCCACTTGCTTTGACATCATCAGATTCCTCTCTCTGCCTCTTCCGCTCTGAAATATCTCTAAGGATTTCTTTATTTGTTTTTCCTTTAGCTAAAAGTACTCTATTGCTCTTTGAAATGTCTTTGGATAGAATTCTGGCTACAACATTAGCCATTCCTGATTTCTCTCCATTTTCTCCACTGTTGTCTGTTACTGAGTCATTTTCAGATTCTGAATTCTCATCATAAGATTCTTCAGAGGCATGTTCTGAAAAAAGAAAAAAACAAAAATAATATGGAAAGTTAGGCCTAATTATTACAGCACTAAATTGATTAACAAACTAGTATTACAGTAATAAGAATTTGCTCTCATTTTATTGTTACCAAACTAACCATGACAATTTGCAGAAATACTCAACTGCACAAAAGAACACACAGGGTTTCAAAATTGCAAGAAAAAGTAAACTTTACTCTCCATTTTAGTCAATCTGTTCCAGCAGTCTCGTTTTTTTCCCTCTATGTTCCATTAGTCTTATTTCTGATGTCAACACCTTCCAAGGTGAATTCGCTTAAAGTCAGCTCCAAATGAGCCCTGTCCGCCTATGGCACCCATAAATTGTGAGGACAAAGAAAGAAAAATTCAGACGGAGAGATCGAGAAACACCTTAACTAGTATGACCCATTATCGCCTACGGGCCTGTCACTGTCAAGAGAAGATGCTTGTCTCTCTTCATCCGTATTGTATTGGCAGGGATACAAAAACACACACATGCCTACAGCAGTTACACATAGCGCTCGTATTGGTGATCCCCTTAACATACATGTCTTGATACACACACACTATAGTCTGGGTCCAAGTGGCACACAGTTGCCTTGTGCTGGCATGGATACATAACATCTACTCACAGTTAGCTGTCTTTGCCCAATTTGCTGACACACACACACACACACATAAAGACAGTAGACAGACACCATGTTCGGTTTCTGTCACATCTTCAGATCGTGTTCATTCCTACTCTTACATTCTGGGCTTGCTGTGATTACATCTAGATCTAGTCAACATAGTTTTATTCAACTCCATGATCAGAATGTATGAGAAAAAGCATGATGTTTTCAGTCTGGATACAAAGTTGAAACTTCTTAAAGATGTTGACTCAAGGCAAAATACTACTACTGTTACTAACAGCTTAGGGTTAGAGGGAGAAGGCCTGCTCCAATTTATTTTTTTTTAATTCGGGATGAGGGCTTAAGGGCATAACCCAATAAATTTTAATACATTTTATTCTTTACAGGAGATTAACCTCCCACTATACCATGGGGTCACAAAGATTGGAGACATTATGAATCACAGATATATATTGATGATAAAACATACCAATACCATAGATAATAATAAAATTTCATTATTATTTGCTTACACCTTGTAGATCTATGTATTATACATCATGGTCAGTTTGTTTCTTGTTGAACAGAGATAAACTACAGTCGAGTCCACCCAAACCAAACTCTGATAATGCAAATTTCTGATAATTCGAATAAAAGCGAATTAATAGATTTTTTTTTTTTTCCTCTTCGTGTCCACAAAATGCTTCTCACATAATGCGAAGCCATCGCCCTGAGTTTCTGTTAAATCGAACCCATCAGCGCCACAAAGGTCAAAATCGGCTTTTGTTCACTTCAAGTGGTTCCCACCCAACGGGGCAAACAAAGGAGACAGCGTCGTGGATGGGACGAGAGGGATCAGGCAATTAATTTGCATAAATGTACTGTGAACATGCTCGGCACGGTGGCTTCAAATGGGCCATGTGTTAGGAGGAGCGGTTTGGGCGGGGCGGGGGAAGGAGGCAGTGTATGAGGAGCAGCGATGCCGATCAATAATCAAGCATCTTCGCAAAGCTTTAATAGTGTTAGTGCAGGTAGACACGGTCAAACATGTGCATATACCGTACTATTATTACTATAATGCTTCGTGTGAAGACAGCTCGAGGCATTGCGCCTAACGCCTGTGTTACAATCACTGTGTAGCGGTACAGACGTCTAGCTCTTGTCAGTATTTATTTTACATCGTGCTGTTTCACCTGTGGTTAACTAGCTTCATTTTATTAAAGACTAGAGCTATGTGATGATTCCCTCTGACCAATTGAAGAGTAGGAAGACAGCTCTTTCCATTGAGTCGAAAATTACAAAATTGCAGGAAACAGACAGAAGTGCGATGTCCAAGAAGGCAATAGCTGTAAAGTATAGCATTCCCCCAAATATACTTGACGATATTAAAACATCGCGAACATGTGGATAAAGCCGCAGCCTCATTTTTTTTTCCTCTTGTAATTAGAGAGTTGTTTCCCTTGTCATAAAATTGGACGCTTAATTCTTTTTCCTCATAGGGCCTAGGTAATTCGAGAGTTGTTTCTCTTGTCAAAAAAACTGGAAGACGAACTCTCATAAATCGAACCCATGAGGCTGACCCCGGCAAATTCGATTTTAGCGGACTTGACTGTAGCTCTAGAATTAAATCTAGATCTGTACTAGTCTACAGATCTAGATATAGATCTATACTATTGGAGGGTCAAGTCAGAGGGTGTGTGTCACCCCATATGTTGTGTCAGACTGCAACAATTTGTACCAATATTGAATTGGATGATTTCTTCTGGAAATAAAACTGTTAACATCAGCCAATTATTTGCAATATATTTGTGCAAGCTGTCATGATGTGGACACAGGCTCTAACTCTAACGCATTGACATCCCCCCCCCCCCTCCCCCAGTCCTCTATCTGACTCTTACTCTAAGAGGATAGATCTGATCTAGCCTAGACAGTCATTCCACTTAAAATTTCAATTTTGATGACTATCCAGGACCGTCACTCCTCTTTCCACTTCACTTACTACACCATGGCATATATCTTTTAACAAATAAATTTGTAACATCGTTTGTTGATACGGCTAGCTGAGCCATGCTGGATATCGACAATTGGTTACCATGTCAAGTCAGGCTTTGTTTCTTCTGTACATCCAACTATTGCCACAAATTATTATTCTAAGTATGATTTATATTAAAACAAAAATATAGGTTGTGACAGTCATTTGTTTTTGCTGATAGTCTTACCGCTTTGGTCGCTATCAAACGTAGTCCTTTCAATCCTGTCTACTTTCGATTTCGCCATTTTGGCAGTCCACTTGTAAGATTTGACATCCGCTGTCTGATATTAAAAACATGAATATGCAGTAAACAAAACAATATGAAATGGTCTGTGGCCGTTCAAATGGAACGAGCTTGATTACTATATTGAGGAACACACTCGGTTTATCATTTTCTAGGCCCAGTCATCATCAAAAACTAGCATGTGAAATTCCATAGCTTCAGCTAATAACTTAAATACGTGATTAAGCTGCTATTTTTTGTTCTTATAGTTGTGTTTCACTGATATCTTACTGTTGACACGCCCCCTTTTGGGAGGTGTAAGTGGCTAGTCCAAGTTGTCGGTAAACCCGTCCCTCTGAGGGAATACACTAAATTTCATTTTATGTGTGTGGAATGCAGCAACGGTGAGTTCCACTTTCTTTACATTAGTAAATCTTTCTGTTTCGCCTGCAGTATGTGAAAATGTAATTCATTCGCTAACACATGTAGCTCTCTTTCATAAAGTCCTGTCACATTGTAGATGTTAACGGAGTGTTACCAATGTTCACCGTTTCATTGCACTACGCCCACACTCCTTCATTGTTAGATGAAACAAAATAAGTTATAGATAAATAGCTCAATCATTACATTTTCATCTGTTCTCTGCTTTCATCTGTCCCTGCACTTTCTTTGTAAATAATTTTTTGGGGTTTAAAATCAGTTTTAGGATGTAATAGTAAGAAGTAATAACAATTAAATAACATGGAAGAGTCAAGATTATCCCTAGACAGTTTCTTATTTTATCCTTCTCTTTGGGGAAAAATAACATCTTTGACCTGAAATCAACAGTTCAATGGAAGGGGTGCGAAGAAAGGAAGCTTTCTGTTTACCAGGCTACTGTTGTTGTGATGCATCAACTGTATGAGACTGTACATTGAAAAAGGAAAATAGGGCCAAGCTTCTAGTGAGCGAGGTAGAATAGCATGCCTATGCTTTGTGGAAATATACACTCTTCTGAAGAATGTACGCACCACAATCTGATCATGATTCATTCTATAGCATATACTATTAAGACTTATTATGCCAAGTCGTGAATATGGTTTCACTGATTATTATTATCACGCATCGCTTTCAATGCCATCCTTATCAGTCGTTTGGGCAATAAGCTATGAATGAAAACAAAGTGTGAGAGATCTGTTCTCATAATTAAGTTTCAAAAAGATCAGTGCGAAATAGATTTGGGCATCGGGCTGAGGGGAGGGGAAGCAGGTGGAGAAGTAGATTGAACTTGTTTGCTTCTGTAACTGTAATATGAATTTCTGGCCTCTTAACAATTATCGACATGGACATGTGATTACTATAGTATATGCCCATTTATTTACTTCTTTTTATCTGCTTATCCCCCCCCCCTTTCCCACTTACCTTTTCCTCCTTATCCCCCAATCTTTTGTCTTTTTTACCCTCTTCCCCCCCACTCAGGTATCCTCAGACACCTCTGTGCTTCTCTTGGCCTATCTCGGATGACCTATTTCGACAGTAAGTTGTGTGCAATAGGTCCGGTCGGTAACAGCCTTGCCCAGCCCAATAGTTGGCGCATAGTAGAAAATTGGTTGGTAGTAAGCCATTTCTCCCAGCACGCTTATTTTTAGGGCGTTTATGTGTAGTCTGATGTCACTTATTCGTGTTTCGCCACACCCTCCCCCCCCCCTCTCTTTTTCTCTTCAACTACATCTTTCATGTCCCTTCACCAGTGACCAGGTCACTGAGCGAAGGTAAGACGGAGTGGGGAAGGAATGCGAGGGAAGACAAACTTAGGTAAACTTCACGATATTATAATAGTGTTTAGTGCGTGGGCATTTATTTAGTTTTTCCTGTCTGTCTGCACATCATATGATTAGTTTCATTTTATGTATGCAACCCCGGGTAAAAAGAACACACACACACAAAAAGCACAAAACAAAACAACAAAAGTAAAGTTGTACATGTAGCAAAATTTTGAAACTTTAGAGATGAGAAAAATGGGCAGATTATATTAGTTTCTGACTTTGAACTTCTGGAAAATAAACCAGCAAAATAATGTATGAAACATAAAGGAAAAATAATAATCAAGTGATAAACTGCGTTTCAAAACCACTGGGAAAAATCCGTTGAAAATGAGGAAGTCAGTAATTACAGCGAGTTATCTAGGTAATATGAGCACTTCATATTGATCAGTGCCGGTAATAGTATCGCATAGTGGACGCCAAATTTTTGACAGCAGGAGTGGAGCAACAAGAGCTGTCTGTGATCAAATTTTATACAATTTGATACTCGCACATGTAAATACGCCATCTTGGTCGTCGTTGTATTGGCTTGTTTTTCACAAACCTAATTACTTCCTTTTGTCAAAGGGCTATGCAAAGGGCGCACAGATGTTATTCTTATTTAACATTCCCTGAGGAGCTTGACAAAATTATTATCATAAGAAGAAAACATTTTGCTCATGTCAGAAATTTTTCAGAATGCAGATTCCACCCCTCCCCCCCCCCCCCTTTTTTTTAAGAAAAGAAAAGAAAGAAAGAAAGAAAGAAAGAATAGAAAGACAGAAAGAACTTTACAAAAAAAAAAAAGAAATGAACAAGAAAAGCAAAATTATGCATAGTATTTTATTTTCCCCACTTTGCTTAGTTTGTTCAATCTATGGTCTATCAAGGGAACGTTAGTTGATTTCTGAAAAATAATTCCCACCAGGAGTGCTAGTAACCTGTACATGTAAGAGAGACGAAATTTGGCACGTTGTTGTTCCTAAGTATTTCAGTCATAAGAACGCATGTATTTCAATCATAAGAACGCATGATTGTCTAGGCATTAAGTGGAAGCCTGGTTTTACTGAGAATTAATTTTTCTGGGTAGAAATTTGAAAGTTTGCCCTGACAGCAGCACTCCGCCTACTCTTCACCCATTTTTCACTGCCATGGGTTCTTTAACGTGCGTAACGTACACACAGGACCCCTGAAATATTTTCGTCCTTATCCGAGAAGGCTAGACGTCGGGGTCCCCTACCCAGAGAAAGCCACGAGACCATTCAGTCACTGAAAAAAATCGAGCTTTTCCATCTTCTTGTCCTTCCATCCCTCAATCGAATGACCACGAGTGATGGACCAGATGCCAAACCAGATTGCCAAGACGCTTCCAGAAACTTTGAGCTTTCCACGTTGTATTTCTTTTAAGTGTCTGGAGACGCTTGCGCTTTTATCATTTCCACCCAGGTCTACTGGGCTACGCCTCTGGCTGCCGCCGGGCGATCCCGGTGGGCGTTTCTCCGTTCAGATTGTGTCTTACATTTGCTTACTACCAGCTGGGAGGAATAGGTTACAGATAACATTCCAGCCTAAGGTGCCAGCGCGAAATGAGGCGTGACGAAATAAACAGTATGCCTACCTTTATGTGAAATAGAGGCTATGCTAAGGACATGATTATGCAAATAATCCATTGATTCCAGCGATAACATTTTAATATTATTATTCTTGTTTTTAGAAATGCATTGGTTGTAAGAACATTATTAAAAGCTGTCTAGTGATGGGCTTGCTATTTCTAACATTATCACAACTGAATAAGATTGCGAATGATATTAAAAACTGAAATACCATTTGATCTGTTACATACCCTGATGGATGCCTCGAAGGATCTTGAAATAGAAAATTTAA
>JBCAUA010164792.1:0-27500 GCA_038406235.1 Peronia verruculata | reverse complement strand
GTTGAGAAAAGACAATGGAAACTGACATTGTACAGTATCCACAAGCTACTGGCTGCTGAAAGTCAGTGTCTCTGATATAACTCATTAGAATCAATGAATAAATATGTTGTTTACATATAAATATTGAATTACTGGTTGATTAATGGGCCGATTGCTTAATAGCTTGATGAAATTATTAATCTATCAATACGATAAGTGACCTAAGTGCTACGGCTAGTCGTTTGATTCTATGATCAATCAATTAATCGGTCAATCGACTGATTGGTTGACTGGTCGAATGATTAAAGGATCGATCGATCATTGAATGAATGTGTGAATGAGTGAACGCGTGAGCCCGAGGACGAATGGGTGATTGAGCTAGTGATTGCTTGAATAATGTGAGAGCGAGTGAGGGAGTGGGTGATGGTGAATGAGTGAATGATTGAGTCAGTAAGTGAGTGAATGAGTGAGAGAGTGAGTGAGTTAGTGAGTAAGTGAGTGAGTGAGTGAGTTAAGTGAGCGAGCGAGTGTGTGAGTGAGTGAGTGAATGGCTGAGTGAGTGAACATATAACTGAGTGAGTGAGTTGGTGAGTAGGTGAGTAAGTGAGCGAGTGACTCAATGAGTGAGTGAGTGAATGGCTGATTGATTAAGCAGATGACCTAGTGAGTGAGTGTGTGAGTGAGTAAGTGAATGAATGGATGACTGAGTGAGTGAGTGAGTGGATGACTGAGTGTTTGAGTTTGTGAGTGAGTGAGTGAATGAGTGAGTGAGTGACTGAGTGAGCGAGCTGGCGAGCGAATGAGTGAGTGAGTGGATTAGTGAATGAGTGAGTGGATCACTGAGTGAGTGAGTGTATGACAGATTGAGTGAGTGGATCACTGAGTGAGTGAGTGAGTGAATAGCTGAGTGAGAGAGTGAATGGCTGAGTGAGTAAGCGGGTGAGAGAAAGACAGACTTATTTTTTTTTTTTTACCATTTAATTTTTTTATTTTCTCAAGGTGAAACCATGAAAAACACAATTTTCTAGTCATATGATAATCGGGAGGCCAAGATTGCTGACATGGCGGAGGTGAACGATATCATTGTATCACTGGAGGAGGTTACAGAGAGTAGCACGGACCCCGACACAACTGGTCAAGCCTCTGGTCAGTCTGATGAACAAGAGGTAGAAGCTCAGAAAAATTCTGCAGAAAGGTCACCAAACGGTGGTGCACTGGGGTCTCAAAAAAAGCAACGCAAAACTGTGTCATTTTTAGAGGAGAAAGATGACAAAAAGAACACCAGTATCAAAGATGGGCCTCTGGATGAAGAGGTGGGTGTGAACATTAACGTTCTACTGGCTAAACTTTGTAGCGCTAAATTTTGTACAAACTTGTTCTTTGAAACGTGCAGAAGCATTCATTTGCAAAAGATTAACGTTTTAAAATTCCCTTTACACGAAGAGAACATTTCCAGAGTAAGACTAAGCCTATAATTTCAGAAGCTCAGTGGCCCTTTGGAATCTTGTATAGAAAGCCTGGTGGCTATTGTCTCGAACGAAAGGAGGGGAAGTTCGGGATGTACATTACCCACATTGTAGAGCCTCAGTGGAGTTTGAAAAAAGATCCTGTCCATTACAGTGGTTAACAAATTTAACATTTTTTTACTGCTACATGGGAAATATAATGAGCTTTCAAGTGATTTTGGGTCACTGATTTCAAGATGGAAGTAAGATTGAGCTAATACATTAGATTTTTATGATATTCCAGGTTTTTACTTAGTAATATCAAAATTGAAAATCACCAGGAATAAAAGTAAACCACAGTTACATTTGAATTTGATTTTTGTTTGTTTGTTTTAAACATAATGTCAGACGTGATAAAGAGTTCCTAGATTAATTATCACAACCACATTAGAACCTATAATTAACAACATCCTTTAAACGAGCCATAAATGCTTGATTCTCTTGCACTCTTAGACCTACTTGTGTGAAGTTTCAAGGAAGAAATCAACAGTACTGCCACAGAATATTCAGATTGATCTTGTCTTGATATCTGTTCTTCATTATCTTTATATCTTGATAAGCTTTTGGCCGTGTTCATCCTGATCATTCCAGAATTGGGAGGAAAAGATTAAAGGTGCAGCTTTTTAATCTTTCAAATTCTCAACTGTCAGTATGTTTCCCACAGAGCCAGAATAATTGTCTATTCTATAGTTTTTCAGAAAGTTTCCACATGCAAACGGAATGCTTTCCAGCTGCATATTCAAGTAGATGTAATGTGTCCTTAAGTGAGTAATCATAAAACAATTCTTGAATTTCAGGGCCATATAGATACATTCTTTCAGCGTTACTTTTTATTTTTTTTTTGTTTTTTCTTCACCTCCAAATTTGTACCTGAAATACTGAAAGCTATCTCCATTTCCATCCATACCTCTGACAAAGTTTTTCATTAATCCCATTTTACGTATTATTACTGGGTGAAAAAAAAAAAAGAACAAACATATGAAGTTGCTCAGGCATATTATACTGGAGACTGTACTTGCCAGCGACAATATCACTCTCCTCTGGCCATTGTTTTCTGATACAGTGACTGGCATCATCACGATTGTCCGAAAGGCACAAGAAACATGTGTTTGTATATCCTACGTGCAGAAGTAAAGATTTTACTTCGAAATCACAGACAAGATTTTCTTTGTTATGAGGCTGATTGGTGATTCTAATTTATATTTCACGGCTGGGATTTGCTATGTGCATATAAATATTATATCAACTTTTAGACTTGAAATGGGTAATAATTTGTTTAAAACATTGACCTGACTGAAAAAAAAATGAGTTTCAGCGCACCAAAAAAACATAAAATAAGCTTATCACTTCCCTAGCGGCAAAATCTTTTTGGTTACTCTTATTAGTACATGTATATCCCCTTTCCTTGGACACATGCCATGCTAAATTTCTAAGATTTCATAAAATCTGTGCAGCTAAAAAAAAAATGTTAAAAAACCCTGACAATAAATAGTTTCAGTCTTATCCCCTGGATCACAGGCACAAGCTTGAGTAGTTACAGATTGAATTCCCATACACTTATGACACATCTGAATTCAGTCCATTGTTCCTTCAGTGTTCAATCTTGTGCCTATGCCAGCCACCAAGAGTTAAAATTATTAGATATACCAGTGAAACCTTATTCACTTTGAAAATAAGTTCCAAGAGCCATATCTTCATTTGAAAAGCTTTCTTGACTTCTAGCTGACAGGCTAGTGGGAGCCCATGGCAATGTATGCAGGTGATGTTTGAAAAACAATAATCTGTTGCCATGTAGATGACTGATGCGACAGCTAGTGAAACTAATATGCTGAGTAATTACAACTAATACGCATATCATATTATAATTTCCTGAAGACAAGCTGAGGGGTGGGAGAAGATGAGGGACCAGTGAAGTGAGAACAAGAGGAAGAATTGTAGAACTTTCACTTCAGGTTATAAGTATCTGTGTAAGTGAAAGTGAACTTGCCTAATTCCTCAGCATGAAATTTGAAATTGAAATTTAAGTGTATTAATCACTTGCTCACCTTTTTCCTCCCTTATTTCAGAGCTTGTTGTTGGCTGCAACTCTTGTCATAGATGCCAAAGGTGGACGAAACCTTGAGTACATCATGGGTGCAAAATATGTGAAGTAAGATTCATTCCTCATACAGATTCTAGAAATGCTACTTGTATTTCCTCTTTGTGAAACATAGCTTATTATCAAAATTAAGCTGCATTCTCTATGATAGTGTTTTAAGAGGCATCTTTAATTTTATCTTTGTTTCTTCAAAATATTTATTTTGTAATATATTGATTTATCTATCCTAGGGAAAAATAATACAAAGATCTAGATTGAGCTAAAACTTATGCACGACAATGCTCATCTTCTGTTAAATACAGGTCCTACAACTTCTATAACAAGTATTATCTGCGATGGATTTTGTACTTTTGCATAGCCTGGATTCTTATGCTGGCAATCTTTGAAAAACCAGCAGTACCAGGAGCTGAACTTCCATACTGGGTAAGACAAATAGAAGCGTAATGATACCTGGAGTTCTTACAGTAATTCATTGTGTAGTGTATAACTGCAATTCGGTTATATAGGTGGAGTTGAAGTGATAAAATTTGTGAATGAAAGCGGAAATAGTTTCTTATAGTCCAAGCTCATTATTTCAGTATTTACAAGCATAATTAGAATTCTTGGGACACACTTTTGGAAGTTGACTCTCTGCAGTTGAGCAATATTAATGTCAAAGGGCATATAAATGAATATCACCACTCAGAATTAAATTGTCCTAGCTGCAACATAAAGCTGTAGTAGTTATGACAATTTAACTCTGGGGTGATATGTCTTTTTTTTTTTTTCCTCACTTTTTTTTGTAGGTAAAAAGAGTGAAAAATAAATGTCCATAGGGAAATATTTCTGGAAACAGTTTCCATGCATAATGGAAGTAAAATAGGATATGTGTCTAATTTTGGCCTGAGATAATTTCTAGTAAGTAGTAAACTATGAACACATGCTTGCTAGCCTGTTTTTTTTTTTTTTTTGACAATATAAAAGGTCGATTGTACTTTTGGTTGTATTTTGAAAGACAAGACAAAGTAAGAAACCTAACACAGGAAGTCCTACATTAAATAGCATTTTAAGATGATGTTTATGGCCAAACTACCAAACCAGTCATTCATGAAATGAATTATATAAAAGACTAGTTTTGACATATTTTAAGCAAGAACGATATTAAATTAGATATTTGTTTTGCAGGGCACTATGATCATGGAGTTCATCTGCTTGGGTTACTTTACATTCCGAATACTTCATGCTATGTATTTCCAGTATTCAGCAGTGTTTGTGAGAGATCCAAAGAACATCATTGTTGTAGCAGTTATTATTGTAAGTGCCAGCTCTTGCAAACTAAACTGTCAATTTTTACATTGTTTCCCATATTGCCAATAAGTTTGACCACTGGACAAGTTTCATAATGAAATGCACTCAACAAAGGCAGGAAAAGACAAAGCTTCAAAACATATCCTTTCTCAAGTGTATATCATGTTATAAAATGCTGTTCATATATCTCAGCTCTATCTGTGAGGACATTATGTTATTGATTCTCATATGAGAAGAAAATTTTCATGTCTACGATGAAAGACATGGATATTTTGATAAATAAAATGTTCAAAGGACATGTTTGTCTTTTCAGGAACCATTGGGTAAAATAATGTTTATATGAATTGCCTTATTTGTTTCAAAACTGAATTTAGCAACATTATGTTCTCTTCACACCATTCAACCATATGCGGATGGTTATCTAGTGTTTAGTAGCCTGTCAAGTGAAAATCACTTTTTACACATTTATCATAAATTGCCTGTTAGGTAATTTTGATAAGCTGGAAATTATGATTTACCTTTTTTTTTTTTTTTTTAATAGCATCTGATTATTTTAATTTAAGTTCTGTATAATGTCTTTATGTTACATTTTGTAACAATTACAATATCCATTTAATTTTAAAAAACAAAATTAGTCTCTTCCCATTCCTTTCATACAGATTTCGGCCTTTTTTTCCCATGCATTGTTTTGCTAAATTTTACAGTGGCTTATACAATTGAAGCATTCCTGTACATATCCATTTGATTGTGCATCATATATATGTTTGTCATGACTTTTGTTAATCTGATGTTATCTGAATTTATTCTATAATAACTTTTCATGGTATTACTGCCTTTCAGGTTTTCAAAAGTAAATATATGGATGTATTTCTTCCAGCTAACAGTACTAGATATGGTCTGTTACATGATCTGGATCAACCTTGCCCCAGACACACACCCAGTCAGATGGTCCAGGCCACTGAGGCCTCTGTTCATCATTAACTTTCCAGATGGAAAACAGGTAATACTGACAAATCATGTCAATATTATGTTACCTCCGCATGGAAGCTACACCTTTTTAAAAAGATTGTCAGGGTAAATAGATATTATTCCTCATATGGAAATGACATTGTGTTCATGATTTTAATTAACTTTTAAAATACAGTGGTCTTCACCTATGAACCCAATTGTCGGGAGTAAAAAAAGTGGGCTCTTAGGTGGACAGGTTCATAGGCGGATTGAAAAGTTACTCAATCCATCTGACCACAGATTGTCTTCACTACTATGGTTAGTTGAACGTTAGGCCTACCATAAGTTAAAGATTTATCCATGTGAATAAGAACAGCCTCCTTTCCTGTGTGTGTGTTTCATAATAAATTAGATCTGACAATTCCTGATATTTTTTAGCGTGTTATTACATCAATATTGCCAAGCCTTTAAATGTTCAGTAAGTTTTCACATAATCAGTATCATTGAAATCATGATATTCCTATCCTACCTTAAGGATAATTGCACGAGTGACTCAGACCAGCCAAAGTAGCAAAACAACTGACCAGTCAGAAGGCTATACTTACTCCTCCTTATCTACAGAGCCAATCACACGTGTTGTCCCATGTATTGTCAAACAAAGAAATGGTTACGGTTTGTCCACAGTGAGGCCTGATTATGCAATTATACATCAACCATCACTTCCACTCCTTTGTTTACCTGATTTCTCCACCCCGTCCCCATTTTACTGCACATCTAGCACTGTGTATTTCTCTCAAGTGGACAATATGTTGTGAAATTACACCATAAGTACTCTGTGTCTTGGCCTGACACTGGGCTCTTAAGTGGATTTTTTATTTGGGAGCTGGTTCTTAGAGGAGTAAATTATAGAGAAATAATTCCATTACGTGGCAGAAGGGGGTTTCTAAACGGACCGGGCTCTTAGGCTCTTAATAATGCCAATCAAATTTTAACTTCTTTGCTCCTCTACAAACCCCATCAAATTTTGTAGTTGTTGAAACCAAACATAAGAACTGGGGATTCATATTTCTGACTTTTTTCATCTTTCTTTGATCTTTTGTTAGATTCGCAGAGCTTTTCGCAACATAAGGCGCACTGTTCCAGATATTCTGAATGTCCTCATTCTGTTTCTGTTGAGTGTTCTTCTGTTTGGCTTATTGGCACTCAAACTATTCTACCGAAGGTAAGAATCGTATCCAGTCTTGACAATAGCAACAACAAAATTTTGGATTTGTCCTTGAAATGTGTTATGGTTGAAAATGTTTTGTGGGTAATAATATGAAATTATAGAGTTGATACAATGTCTAATAAAGGTTATTCTGAATTCAGACTGTGAAAGTGTAGAATAAAGTGATTTTTGCAAGTCTTGCATTAAAAAATATTCATGTGATCTGTGTCTTTACGAATGGACAGATAGTCATCTTTATGCTCAGTATTTGTTTGTCATATTTTTTTCTTTTATGTTACAAAGATAATTTTCATTTTGCTTCTATTTTGTTTCATCACTTCCCAGGGACCTTCAATATCCAACTGGAGAGGATTACTTTTCAAATTACATTGACAGCGTGTGGGATCTCTATGTGCTTGTGACAACAGCTAACAATCCTGATGTCATGTAAGTTGATTCTAGAGCTCTGTTTTCAACAAAGTTCCAGATTCTTACCAAACATTTATTTGTCCTTTCAAACTTACTTAGATTTCATAAAAATATGGGAAAATTGGGAAGTTGAGAAAGGATTTCATTATGTCTTCTGAACATTCTCTTCAAATTCAGAAGTGAAATGCAGCAAAACTTCCCTGTTTATATATATAAAATATTATAAGGCTAAACAATGAAGTTTCTTGATATTCTCTTCAATGACTCTGTTATGACTCTTCATAAATGAAACATACTTTTGTTCTCTAAATGTATTCACTGTCTCCACTTGTATTTTGTTCTTCAGGATGCCAGCATATGACAGGAGCAACTGGTTTGCATTATTCTTCATTGTTTATCTCGTTCTGTGTCTTTATATCTTCATGAGTATTGTGTTGGCCACCATTTACAACAATTACAAGAAAAATCTTAAGGTCAGTAAAAAAAAATTATCAAAAACATATTCGTGGTGCATTAGAATTCAAAAGAGAAACTTGATTGATTTCAGGAATTAAATATACAGGTTTGGAAAGTAACTTCAAGAAAACATTAATTGAAGAAACCTATGAAAACTGGCAATTCAAGCTGTTGGATAATATCTTCCATGAGAAAGATTAATGCACATGTAATGACTTCAGCTGATGATATTGTTGAAAGTGAGGATAAAGATTATGTTTTGTTTTATTCAAGAGTTGATAGCAACCTAGCCTGACAATTTGATTGACTGACAACAAGTAAACTTTTTTCTCCTCCTGTGTGTTTGCATTCAAATACAACAGATGGTTTCAGTTTTTAACTTTTAATAGATTTCTTCCAACCAAGCGAATGACTGAAAATCCCCATCTAATTTTGGTAGGGGGGTATGAACACTTCAAACTGCTCACTACCATTGACATGTCAAAAACAAAAATGCATGAAACTTGACTGTTGTTGAATTTCATGGAGGAGTATTATTAAAGATTAGTGAGTGATCTATTTTAGCAGGGGGATACAAACATTCCACCAGGGAATTCTAGGTTTTTTGCCTAGCCAAATAAAAACTATTATACAATTACACAAGATATGTTGTTCTACATTATTGTTCACTTGAAATAATCTCAGTCATTTCTTTAAGTGCAGTATAATGTGCTAATCATAGTTTTATGTTGGGACATATACGCTGGTAGATCCTTCAATGCTTACTGTTTGTCTTGCCACATGCATTTAATTCACTACTTAATTTTTTAAATAATTGTGATAATTTCTAGATTAGTTAATTTTGTCATTCATAATTGTTCACTGCAATCCTTAGAATGAAATCAAAGCAGCTGTCTATCTAAAGCGCCAACGATTGAGGAAAGCATTTGACCTTCTGAAGATAAGGAGAGGAGATGAAGATGTCATCACACATTCTCGCTGGAAACAGCTAGTTAACATTATATTGCCAGGCAAATCTTCAGTGCACACAGATTTGATTATGAAGATACTTGACTCAAAGAACACAAATGTCCTAGGTATTTAACTTTGCTTTTTGCTTTCAGCATGAATGTTGATGCGTTATATTTGATGACAAAGAAATTGCCAGTTTTTCTTTGAAAAGGAACATTTGATTTGAGCATCTATTTCATGTTGTCATTTCATTGTTGTATGAATATTACTGAGGAAAAGTGAAAACAAAGAAGTCAATATCACTAAATATAAATGTATTGATATTTGATGTCTTGTGACTGATCTAGATATTATAGCAAGCAGGTCCAATAAGTTAATTTACAGCACTCGCAAATTTGACTCTTTGATTGTGAGGGTATTAAGGGCATTGTTTGCATTTAAAAACATCAAACAGATATTTTCAATTTTATTTTTAATTAAGGATGAGAATTTTAAAAAATGTTATTTATATATCACTGCTGTTGGGCGCAAACCATGTAACTGCAAAATTAGGTCACATCTTTTTTTCGCCCAAACTGTAGTGCACTTTTTATTACATACTATGTGTAAATATCTTGTGAAAATATATATGAAAATACCTGAATTTGTGCTGTAATCTAATCACACTTGACAACCTATCTGTCATCTCTGCAGCGCAAACCATGTCTCTACTCAAGGGGAGGCAATCGACCTTTTTGTTGTTCATTTTGTATTTGACATAATTGTTTTAATCCACACTGAAAAAATTATTTGACTTAGTTAAAGATATTGTAGTCTCTGCACAAGTCATATCAGTATTAATTCAATCAGATACTACACTACAAGATTTTCAGTTACATGTTAATTATTTACCATTTGCGAAACTGCTAGTTAGTAGAAAGTTTCTCTTGTGGTGCCTGTTACATGGTTTCTGTCTGTCACTTACCTGCTGAGGTTGCACAACTTCCAGACCTTTGACATACTGGACTGTTCAAACCCATTTTGGTCAAGTGCTCTCTCTTATTTTCAATAACTCTGTCTTGCCACATTCTCCTCTCCTTTTTTCTCTCCTATACTGATCCCTCTTTGTTTCTACAATGAAACATGCCCCACTAATAACAACTCACATCTCATTATGCATTAGGTGTTATCCCTGGCCGTGTGTCAGTCCAGGTGTTTCTTTCTTTTGCTCGTCATAGTAAAATGTAAATAAGGCAAGGTGCACGCAAAAGATTACACAGTTCCTTAAACCGAACAAGTTAGCATTCTGTACAATGTAAAAATCACTAGCAGTAGATTTCAATACTGTACTATACTGAAAAGTATGACATGAGTGCTTTTTATAACTTCCTATTTGGCTTGAGTCCAGTTTATCAAGCTCTGAATAAAGACAGCAAAATCATACAATGAATTTTAAAACATATAACTTGAACTTTCGACAATTGATCCACATGGCTGTTGTGTATGATTATTTGTACCACATTAAATGGCTGTCATGTCTCATTTACAAAGCCTTGTTCATCCATGTCGTTATATTAATGTTGTATTTTTAACTTAACTCATCAGTTAAATCTAATTAATTTTGATTAATGCCCATTATTTTTCAGAACATATTACATGTACTGACAAATTTTCTGTGTTCTTTTTTTTTCCACTTTCAAATTTGATTGTATTGGAGGCTTATGAAATATTTTGTAGGTGAATTAAAATTAGTAACATGTTAATGAAGCTGACAAACTCACTGCCTTAAATCATTTTATGAATACGAATAGTTTATTTGTCCACAAGGAAATACATTTTGAGGGCTTTTTAAATTTTTGGCAGTTATTATAAATTTCCATACCAATATGAGTGGGCTCAAACACCACTAAATAACATCGCACATTTAGCTAAAAGCCTTTCTATTGACTTTAATTACAAACCAAAGAGTTTGTTAAGACACTGATTTAAGACTTTTTAATTTTAAATAAAACAACGAAAGGTACAAGATAGAAAGAAACAAAGATGGCCAGCATTGGTTATCATGAAAATATGCTAATTCAACAATAACTAAACAACTAAACAAATACTGATGATGAGAAAAAAAAAAAGAAAGAAAAAAAAGACAAGAAAAGAAGAGAAAGAAAGAGAATAAGAAAATAGTCTTAAGAGAATGTTAGCTATTATTTATTGTTTTAAGACTCTTCTAGTGTGCAATTGCATTGATGTGATAAAAATCAGATCTAACCTAGATACTAAACCTGATCAAGCAATCAACAATATCATTAGCATTACTGTTGCTGTGTGGACCTACTCTGAAACATGGCAACATGGCCCTGATATAGGCCACGCTAACATCACAAACTGTGTAACTAGCTGGTTACGGCATAAATTGGGTATGCAACTGACCAGCCTATTGCCTATCTGCATTGCATACATGTAAACTGTATAAGTGGTCGACAGAGTGGCAAGTGCAAGCCGTGTATCTGTACTTCAAAGTCATCAAAATGCCTCTGACAAATTTTATTACCACTGTCTGTCAGGTATGCATATTTCCAGCAAAAAACAAAAAACAAGGATCTGGACAACGTGAGGTGAACACAAAACAGTTTTTTCCTTCTTCAGGAAAGTTGCCCATTTTGCAGTTACATAGTTTGCACCCGACAGTGACGATATATATGTATATATGTTATATAATACATGTATATCTATAGATTATCTCTTCATATATATGTATGCATTAGAAAGGGATGCAGATTTAATAAGCCCATCTTTCTCAATTTCTTTTATTTCAGACAGAAATGAGTTTCTGCATGTGTCAGACATTCTGCATGTCCAACTCTCAGAAGTGAAAGACAGACAGACATTTTTAGAAAAGTATTTTCCAAAATTCTACAATCATCCTGTCAGTGAGCGTTTCAAAATTATAGTCAGACATAAGTAAGTAAAAAAAAACCTAATTTTATGATGTAAGCCTGTTATTTTGATTTCTAAGTTTTACATAATGCGAACTCAGTTCTCTGGTGCCCTATCTCCATTTTTCACATTTTGAGAAAATTAATGAGTTGTGTTAAGCAACTGTTTTTGCTCATAGGAGATAGGACAATGATTTTCAAAATATACCTGTTTGGGCAAGTGATAGATGAAATGACTACAATATATGGTAGATTTACTATAATATATATCTCCAAATCACCCAAAATGGAGAAAGGACAACAAAGAAGTGAGCTTGCAGTATGTCAGATTATGGCAAAATGTGTGGAATAGTACCTAAAGAGACATTTACACAAACTCAAATAGACAAACTGTTCTTGAATGTTATGGCCTGGAAGTGTCAACAAATAAATAATTGACCAGGTTACTGATGAATATGTATATCCACGTTAATGATTAAGTAAACATAACTCTGAGCGTTACCTCATATGATTTACTTAACCAAAATTATTCGCTTTAAAATTATTCTCATCTTAAATAAACCCATTCCTCTGATACTACTGATAGTTCTATTTAAAACACAAAGTTTAATTTTTCACACTGTCGCATATTTGTTCAAAAACTGAAATGGTCATGTGCCCAGTTTTGTACATAGTATCAAAGAAAATAACTTTACAAATTTGATAAGAATTTCCATAACCTTGGGTAGTTCACACTATCTAAATCATATAAATATATATGAATGGATTCTTTTGCTCAAGATAGTCATCTCTATGCTAGTAAATATGATTTTTCTATTTTGCTCAATTTCAGACTGTTCCGATACATCTTTGACTTCCTCATTATAATCAATGCTATTTTCATTGCAATTGATTTGGATGATGCTGACTGGTTCTTCTTGGTCATGTTTACTTTAGAAATAGTTTGTAAGCTGTATGTCCTTGGAATCAAAGGATTTTTCCAACGTTACTGGAATGTGTAAGTGCTGTGAAGAACAATGTAGCTAGCTGTTTTTTGTTTTCCTTTAGATTCAGATTGTTGTGAAAAGTATTTTATTAAGCTGACAAAAGGAGAAGGATTCAGGGGGATAAAGGTGATCACTCCTCACTTTGAAGTCAAATAATTTGAAAATGTAAAGCTACTGCTTATATCTTGTGTAGTATTTCAGATCTACTCTATGAAATTGATTATCCAATCATATGAAACATTTCTTTTTGTCTCCCTCTCTTTCCACATTTGTGTTGACAAGATGAAATATAATTAATGTTACCATTGAAAATTTATTTTTTTCAATGTAATTATGATATCTCATAGATGATCTTTAAGTAGAATCTTTGGCCTCTTTATGAGACATAAGTCTGTTCTTTTGCTCCCCAGTTTTGATTTCCTTGTAATTGGATCAGCTTTATTTGCAACTATTATAGAAAAGGCACTAGGACGAAGTAAGTCTCTTTCAATCGTTCATTTGATAAGCTCATAAACTAACCACCATAAATTGGCCTCACATGGTACAGAGAGATCTGTGGTAACTTTGTTATTTTATACCAACAAATATCTTAAAATGAAACCTATTGGCTGCATATTTGGTTTATATTCTTTCAGATAGACCATAGTAGACTAAGGAATTCTGAGATACATTTCTTAAACTAACAAGAACATGTACAGTGGAACCCGCAAAAAGTCAACTCGCTAAAAGTCAATTCTCGGTTAAAATCAACCTGCTCCTCCGGTCCCATTTTTTTCCCCTCTATTATCTCATTAGTCTTGCCTCTGATAATGTCAACACCTTCAGAGGTTGAACTCGCTTAAGGTCAACTCCAAATGGCCCACTCTGGCCGACTGACAGCTGAAAGCTGAAGACAAAGAGAAAAAAAAAGTCAGACAGAGAGACAGAGACACTTTGTTATGACACACTAGAGCCTGAGGGCCTCTCACTGTATTGAGAAGATGCTTGGCTGTCTTCACCTGTCTTGCGTTGGCTGGGATTACACAAGCACACACACACACTTGCACTTCTGGCCTGTGGATGGTCAGTGATTGGCCCTCTCCGCTTGCGAGGATACACCAACATCTATTCCCATTCATCTCTCTACATGCTCCTTTGTTGACACTCACACACAAAGACAGTGTAGACAGCCACTGCACATGATTTTTTCAATCACGTCTTTAGATCATGTAATAATACCGAGATAACCACCCCTGAGAAGGTTGAAAATGCATTTAAAAACTTTAACCGTAGATCACTGTGATTGAAAGTCTTAAGAATAACAACCCTGTTCATTCCTATACATGTAATTTGTAAGCTAAACAGGTCATCAGCATCTGCCCAGACTCCTGAGTGAAAGATCCCAAGATGACTTTACATCGTGGTCGGCGACAAGCGGACTGAAAGTGAAAAAACAAAAAATGAGGGGTGGGATAGAATACCAGGGCTGATCAAAGGTTTAGGGTCAAACGGAAACTCCACGAGCGATCGTGGGTCAAACGATGGTCGGATCATGTATGATGGGCGCACTTGAACGACCGCTTAGCATGAGGGCGAGATGGCCAAGGTGTAACACATAACACTACACATGTCTGGACTAGGCTACATCATGCACTGTTGGCCTACAGATACAAGCCTTGGCAATGGCAGCAGGCCATAGCCATAGTAACAAATGAGAGAATGCATTTTTTTTGCTGGACTATGAGTGAAAACTATACTCGTCCGGGACAGGAGAAGAGAAAAAAAAAGGGGGGGGGAGGGTAGGGGGGTAGGCAGGTCTGCCTATACTGTTTTCCAACACACGTTCATTCCTAGTCTACGCTCTCACCATGATTAGATGAGCTTTCATAGTGTACTGCATGATCAGAATGTCCCTAAGGGGCATAATAAAATAAATATGTAACACTTTGACCCCCTGTACTGACCAGATATGAGAAACTGGATAAAGTCAACCTTGCTTAAAGTCAACACTTTTTCTCGGTCCTGAGGGGTTGACTTTGAGCGGATTCCACTGTATCTTAATAAAGCACTTTATTGATGAAATGTTGATACTTTTAAATGTATATAATCAACCAAGAGCCACTGTGCAGATGAATAGTTTGTATATTATCTATTAAAAGGGTATTTCATGTGATTCTAACACTTTATTACAGGTAATGAGGAACTGAGCACTCTGGATGTTCTTCTGGTTCTGAGAGTAATGAGACTTATCAAGATCTTTGGTAGTATTAAAAGGTGAAAGACCAGAGAAAAAGATGAATAGTTTAAACTTTAGTGAATCTGAGGGTCTTGTTACATTTAGATTTTATCATCCGTTCCAGACTTTTATTGTCCACAATAATCCCTGTCAAAGTTTTCATGCAGTAAATGGTAGGTTTCTACATTGTGTCCTAGTCCTTACTCTTCATTTTTGATAGTTAGACTTTTTCTGAATAATGATGGAGGGTGCATAGTAATCCAAATATCTGCAGTATTTATCTTAAGAAGATAATTTTCTGTTTACTTTTCATATTACAGATTCAAAGTCATTCTTCAGACTCTGATTAATATTGGACCATCTATTGTCACATATGGTGGTGTTATTTTTGTAAGTTTATTTTGTCATACCTCTGCATTATTTTTGTCTTAATTAACTTTTCAGACTGTTATTATACTGTATAAATATTTCTTCATGAACGCATTATGTCCAGCTATTGTATTTATTGAAATATGATTTTTTAGACTGTTTTCATGTGAATGAATTGATGGGAAATAAATGGGTATCAATAGAAACAGCCTGCATTTAAGAAAGAACAAAATTTATATACAATCAAACCAATGACTAATTAAGATCAAGTTTGTTGTTTATGAGATGAAAGAAATGAGGTTTCTTACTTTGGTATGCATCTTATGTTGTTAATTATGGTGTAGTAGTCCTCTGCATTTGTACATAGCTCAACTGCATCTTTGAAAAATGTCCATTTTTAATCTATCTGAGTCTATTTGCACCCTCTCAAAAAGAATTTTTGTCTGTTATGTCTTGCTGACACTATTTTTATCTTTACAGGTCTTTTACTACACTTTTGCTATCATTGGTATGGAACTATTCAGTGGATACATCCATTACTATGGCTATGAATTCCAAGGGAAATCTGGATCAAGTGAGACGTTATTTTGTGGGAATGCCAAGTTGAACAGTACCCTGTTTTACCGTGCTCATTACTGCAACAACAATTTCAACGACATTGCCAAGGCCATGGTTGTAATGTTTGAACTGACAGTGGTAAATCAGTGGCATGATATCCTTGGACAGTCACTCACTTTCATCATTTCTTTGTATTTTTTTCATAGTATTCATTATTTGTTGGTTGTAAGAAATATTGACCAAAAGAATTATAATTACGAAACTTTGTTCTTCTCATGAGAAGCAGAAATTTGTTCTGCACATACATTTTTTTCCAGTGAAATAACTAATTATAAAAAATGTCAACAGTCGTTGATAATATTTGTTATTTTGTTTATACCACAATGACATGTTTATTGTCACATCCTCATTTTTCACTACAAAATGGTTCTCATGCAGATATTGTAATAGTGATGTATATAATTCCATTATATTGCTCCAATATATGTCCATTCAAGTTCAAGTCCATATATGCATGTTGTGTACTGGTACAGTATACATTTGAATGTGAGAAAGAAGAGAAATAACTGAGGAAGAAGGAAACAAAATATTGACTTCCTTAACTCCTGTGCACTGATTACATCTGGTTTTGTTCATGTGACCAGTAAAGCGGCCAGGCTTTATTTCTTTGCTTTTCACATGTGCTGTGTTGTTCTTGTGCTGAAGTAAGTATATTCTCTAGTTTAAAATATGATTTATCTGTTCCTGCCATAGCAATGATAAAATATCAACTGGCATATAAATGTTTTCTTCAAAGAATGTCATGTTCCTTTTCCATGTACAATCCTCTGAATACAAATACAAAAGTATAAAAGGAAAATGGGTGATGATGATTGTACAATGTATTTTTATCTATATACTTCTGGTTGGTAGCATATTGATAATATTCTCAATGAGTTATGTAAGGGATCAGTAATTAGGCATAGGCCTTGGTAAATTTATTAGTTATCTCATGATGGGATGATAAATAAATGGCTTGTCATATGAAAGTACTTACCCATGTTCTCTAAGATGAAAGAATAAATCCAAAAAATAATTTGCAGTAGTACTGTGAATGATGAAAATGTTCAGCAAATGGACATTTATATACTACAGGCTTTTTTAAAAAATGCAGCATTGGTATATTTCTAAAATTATTTAATAATTTTTGTATAGACAGACTGTGTATCCTCGAAAGATGATCATGTTTGTGAAAGCGTCACCATGTTGAATCATCCACATGACTGTTAATTTTCATTTATTTCAGTATATTCACTGCCTTCATTCTGGAAGCTTTTATTCTGGAATACACACTTCAGACAGTTCCACAACTGGAGAACAAAGTGGAAGCAAAGATCAAAGAGCTGGGTCTGGGAATTGGCATGTAAGTCTGACATGTTGATTGCCTTGTTCATGTCTTCTTCTTTCTCTTGGGCAGTCCGTTGAGTTGGATAAGGGCCTGTGCCCTCAGAGTTTTCACACTGCTTTTGGTATGCTGGAGATTTTTGTTTATATGACCTCTGATGGGCAGAGAGACCAGTCTCTGAATGACAGTATTGTCTGTATAGTTGTTATATTCATGTATTTGTGTGTGCTGTTGATATCTGCCAGAACACATTACTGTGCTATAAATATAGATATATCTGAATGAGCTGACCTAGTTGGCATATCTGTAGCTAAGAAAGAAGCCCATCTCTTCCACTAAATTCCATCATAAAATCTGACACTCCTACACTGAATTGTCAATATGTTTATGAACCCTTCTTTTATAGTTCTTTACCAAGAGCTGTTGCTATAAATGAAGTAATGTCAGAAAAATTTACTTCATGTTCACCTTGATAAAAGTGGCCAATTGTCTGAGAATTAAAAATTCTAGAATGTGTTTGTAAACACATTTGTAAAATTAACATGCCTCAGAGTCAATTAAATATTACATATTCTCTAGTAGAATGGGGTCAGTTGACCCCATAAATGAATACTGGCAATAACAGGAGGTGTATTCTCCATGTCTAATGAAAATGGTATGAACAGAGAGATCTTTTCTCAGGGGAATCCGCCTGCTAAGAAATTTTATTTGGGGCCAAAGTCCTGTTAAATTACGGGGCTGGTAATGGAACTAGCGGAAGTGGAGGATAGATGATCTCATACCTATGAAATCTGTTGCATGAGTGACACTGAACCTTGATTAGGTCTACATAGGCATGGTTATGGGAAAGATAGGGAAAGATAGAAATTATACTATTTTTTGTGTATATTATATGCACTATGTGTGAAGAATGTACTTGACATCTGTGTGTCACCTACTTATATAAAAATGAAGAATCAAGGACAGAGACAAGATATGAGAAATTTGTAAGAAGCTTCGTCTCAATTATCAGTTCAAAAGATAAATCTCATTAAACATATTAGAGTCAACTGCTTTCTTTTGCCTTGTTTCCTCTCAAAAAACAAAATCTTGCTTGGATGTTCCTCTCAGGATTAAAATTGACAAATTCGTAATCTATGTTAATTTTTATTTCAGTTTGATATATAGTACAGTACATGTTTTGCATAATTCCACTGTGATTAATTAAAATAAACCTTATGACAAAAGCTTAAAAATATATATTTTTTTTTTTGGTTCAGGAGGCCAAGAGCAGCATCAATACAAGGGCCTTCAGGGGATAAAATAGATCTTGTAGATGAAGAGGTTTTGCCTGAGGAAGATCAGCAAAACCAAGGCCAGGGAGATCAGGATGATGCTGAATCTGATACAGATAGCCTGCCAGACCTTTCAAAGGAAGTAGGATTTAAGTTCCACCTCAAGAAGAAAAGTAAGTTTAAATACCCAAAGGCAGAAACTTTTGACAAGCAATGTAGTCACCTGCAGGAGATACCATAACCTTAACCTTTGCCAATGAATGGTACCTAATCAAAGCAATGTTCCACATTCTGCAGAATGCATTTTTTAAGTATTTGAACACTGTTTACTGTTATGTGATTTTTGGCTTGCCCAACACAAAAATCATATGGTCATAACTGGTCATTTTGAATATATATGTATATATGTGTTTACATAAATTGGGTCTAGTTGTTAATTATAACAGTTTCCTTTCATTAATCAATATTATTGTAAGTCTCCAGATTTCTTTTTTTATGAAGAAATTTAATTTTTGCTTATATTATCCATCTGTCATAGTTCACTACCTCTGTGTAAGTCAGAACAAATATAGGACGATATCTAGAGCCAAAGATTTAAATAAGTCAATTAACCCTTCCAGGTCGTAAGAAGGTAGAGGTACTACTGCAGCAGATGTTCCAGGGAGAGCTTGCAGATGATGATGAGGGAACAACAGACCTGGATGAACTGGACAGGACACGACGCCCAAGAAGATTAACCCTGGAAGAGGTTACGTAATTAATAATGACCAGGTTAATTCTGGAACGATATGTAGTTGGTATTACTATCATTCTGATGACTTATATCAAATATGTGAATAACTGAGATATCATAGAAGAAATATTTATTTTAACATATTCTTGACGATACCATAAAATTGCAAGTTGGTGTGCTGAATTTTTATATATTTTCTAAATTGCCAGTAGGTCTGGATCTTCCAAATATATATGCAGCATGAGGCATCTGGCCATAGTCAAAAAAAAAAAATTACATGCCCATGACATTGCTGTTACAGCCAATCCTGCCTATTTCTCTTATGCTATTAACAATTTAGATATTTTCCATTGCATCAGTTAATCCTTTTATGACTTTTAGTTTCGGAAATGTCTTTTCTTATTTATCATAAGATAATTGATGCCCTTGCTTTGTTCATTGTTTTATATTTGAATAATTCATTTTACATGAAATGTTTTTGAATTACTATCATTTCATGTGTGAATAATAATAGCTTAATTGATGGCTTTATCCTGTACAGAGAGGACAGAGAGGATAGCAATTTCATACCAATAATAACAATATGAAAACTTTGTTTTCCTCTGTGACTTTATCTTGTCATGCAAATCATAACATGCATACAAATTATATTTTAATACAGAATTCTTCTATACATAGCTACATTAATAGTCATTGGACTTCTTCAAACTTGATTTAGCTATATCTCAGTGTCTGGGGTGATGTCATTATGAGAAGATGTTATTACACTATTTGCATTTGTGACTGTCAGTAAGTTATGTAACTTCCTGTTCACTGTTCTAAATAAAACAAAACTTTAAATTTTCTGTGCAATAGGAGTAGGTATATTATTTTGCTACCCATATATTAAGGTGTTTGTTGATGTTCATTTACATTTTACATAGCTACTATAGTTATATTTGTATATAACATGTATAATCATAAAATTACGCACTAATACTAATGATGAATTAATTTCTTATGTGAAATATGCCAGTTGCTAATTCAACAAAGAGAGATGATGGACATTTTTGTACATGATTAGACAAATAGAATTTGATTCCTTCATTGTTTTTTGTTGTTGTTGTTGTTTTTAAGGTTTTTATTTCAAACAAATGAGAAATTTAAATTGAAAGAAATTTGATGTGATTTATAACATTATGTGACTTTTATAATGATGAAATTTTCAGCAAAATTCAGTCATAAGGCAACTATACCTTATTATCACAGATAATTAAATACATTCTGTGTCTCACTGTTATCTAAAAACTCGGTAGGACATCAAAAATACATGTAGATCAGTGTTGAGATCTGCTAAAGATAGAAACTGGTGCACTTAAGATTGATCTTGATATTTAAGTGGTACTCTGCATACCACTGAAACCATTTCAATGCTTTTGATGAGATAAGGTATGCAAAGTTGTTAGGCCCTAAATATATAATGTAGGTATATTGCAAGGGAAAATCAAACAGCCAAGAGGCTTGATAAGAGATGACAGCACAGTAACGTTGACACTTGGACAAAAGTGCAAAGTCTGAAGAAATTGAATGACTCTTTTTTTTTCATATGTGTTATCTCTCAATGATTTCCTGTCTTATCCTGATAAAAACTGATATGTTGTTTAAGTACTGGGATATTACAGGATTTGTCTTATACCGACGATGACAAGGTGTATTTTGTCTTTTTTTTTTTCCAGATTCACTAAGACAACTATTTATGCAGTTTAAGATGCAAAATGTTTATGCATTAAGTCTCTGAAACAAAGTATATTATATTGTTCATGAACATTTTCCTACATCATCCCATGTCCTCAGATATTACTGAAAGATTATAGTAATAGATGTTAACATCATATTTACACTATCCATTTAAGTTCTCATTTATGTGCAATTTTTGTATTGTCCAGCAAGGACTGTGGATGAACTACACTAATAAAAAGTGCTTGAATTTTTATGCAAAGTTCATGAAGAGAAATCAGTACAAATTATTGAATGAAGGAATGACAGAAGTATATACTTTGTATGTTGAAATGTAAGTATTGTACAAAGCTGAGTTTTCTGTCTGTGATAGTGTATGATGTTAAGGAAAGATATAAGTAGACAACCTAATTATCAATAACTGTAGAGTCCCATGTTTCTAAACTGTTTTTTTAATTATTATGAAGTGTTGTTGGTTTCACCTACATCTTTTTTAAATTTTGCATCATCAATATTAATTATAGCATAAAAGATGACAAGTTTTTCAGCATCACTACAAATATGCATATTTGTAGCATATTTGTGGTGATGCGGAGAAACCCATCGGATGATGAATGGTCAATAACTGGAAAAAAACCTTTGAACAGTTTTCTCAAAAGTGGCCCAATATTTAAAGAATTATTATTAAATCAAGAAATACCTTCACTGAACGCAAACAAGTTAAATTACATGACCAGTATGTCAACATTGTATGATGTATATATAACTTAAAATGGAACGGCTTTTACCATGTCACTGGTCTCCAAGAACCCCATATGTCTGAGATGTGATGGTCAGTGTTCATTCTTTTTGTCATTGGTTTCTCATATGGTGTGAGTTGTTTCATGACCAAAAGGGAAATGTTTGTTTTTCTTTAGATCATTTTAAGAGAGCCTATTGCAAACCTGTAAAACTGAGAGCAATGAAATAAATTGTTTTGGTTTGCTTTTTTCATTCTCCATATTTCAGGTTCATGAAATATGATCCTAGTTCAACATTTTTGTTCATGAATTATTTAACATTTGCATGTCACAGAGTTTGTAATCAGTTTTGATCAGTTTGTTTGAATTGACTTCACAAGTGTGATTTTAACAAAATTCTTCAAGTTTGATAAAGTAATCACTGATGACCTCCTTGGGGGTCACAAAGTCTTGGGGTGAGGGGGGGGGGAAGAGGGGGGAGCAGAGCCTATGCAGTGGGGTGGCATAGCCTTGCTAGGTGTGTCTTGGGATTAGATTAATTTTAACCTATCAATTATACTTTTTTTATGCTTTGTGTTTTCATTTACAGGCCTCCCAAAAATATGTATTATAGCAATTCAATGTCATTTGATGACATTATATGAAGTTTGCTGAAAAACAAAAAAAGACAGAATTCTTCAGTAAATTGTTTATTAGATGTGAGAGATTTTTCCCCTCTCCATTACAGAAAATAAAGTAAATAATCAAGCTGATAATAATAGGTGATCATGTGGGTTTCAAGCTCTTGGGTAAGGGATTGTGGGTGCAAAAACGCAGGGAACCACTGATCTAGAATAAGTATTTTTTTTAGGGAAAAGAAGAAATGGAGAGAGAACATAGAGATAGCTTTTTGCATATTTATGGCTCTATGTATTTGAGAGGTCTTTAAATACATCCATTGTCTTTCAGCAATCAGGAGGTATTTTCATTCTAGCACTTGTGAAGTCTATCCTTGTAAAATGATCATCAAGTTTCCAATTATTTCTGCAGTGATCAGTGTATGATGAAGGAGGAAATACTCAAGCATCAGATACATTATGAGATGTAATCAAATAGCTTATATGATGACCCAGCCATTTTTAGTCTAATCCTGCACTTTGCAAACACCTGTACAGGCACATCTTTGAAAGATATCACAAAGCCCTTTAATGAGTAACACAGGGTCCACTGAAGGCTATGTATATCTTCAGTACAGTGAAACCTGTCTATCAAGATGGTCACTGACTCTTTCATAAGGTCAAGTATCTTGGAAGGACAGGCCTTTGATAATTATAGATGTTATCAACAGCCCTTACACAGTTGATTTAATTTAAGTGCTCTTTGATCAAATATAGTGGGAGTTTTTTGTTTTGTTTTGTTTTGTTTTTCTCATCAACAATGAAGTAATCATTCTTATATTGAGCTAACAAGCAATTACATGTAACAAAATTGTCAATGTCATAATACATGTATTTATATGTTGCTTGATTTTCTGGAATGACAACCTATTGTCAAACAGCAATTTATGCAAGACAATAGCCATAAGCCAGTAACTGATAAAACATTTGTAGATTTTCTTTTCTTTAAGTCATGAAGGCCTGCCTCGAATGTATTTAAATAACCATGGGCTGTTAATGTTATTAAGCTTTTTACATGAACGTCTATGTTGTCTGTAGGCTATAAATTTATATTTTACCCTCATTACTTGCCAGGATTCCATACCAGATGTTTTTATTCTCTATTTTCAATGCATTTTTAAAAATTGTTTTAATCAATTTTAGGGATATCTTACACTGTACAGTGCACATGAATGAATATCTTGATAAGGTAAGGAGGGGAGGAGGGTAGATGTTGTTTTTTTACTATCACAAGAAAGACAATTTTAATCCTTTACATCAAATGCAGCATGTCCAAATTAGAAGAAAGCAGTCTGGATTGAAAGACTCCACCATCTTGTATTTTGGTTCCTCTGATATGGCTATCTTTGAACCCTATCTCAACTGCCAAATATAAGTGTAACTTGATGATACTTAAGAAAGCAGCTGGATTGAAAGCTACCACCATCTTGTATTTTGGTTCCTCTGAAATGGCTATCTTTGAATATCTCAACCAGCAAATGTAAGTGTAACTTGATGATACCTGGTCAACGTGTTGTTCAGCAGATTGTCTAAAACGTTACATATTTGTAGCTCTTCAAGCCCAAAAGAACATTTTGTTATAACTTTTGAAAAAAGCTGTATAATGAAATTTCCCACTGCACCCTCTTTTCATAACAAAAACCTATTATTCTCCAACACTTGCAAACATTATGAGTCACACATATGTATGTTTTCCTTTTCTTTTTTTCTTGTGGGAATAATATAGTAAGCCAAATTTGGCCAGAATGGGTTCATACATCCATGATGGTTGCAAAATAGTGAAAAAAAAAAAAAGGTTTTGAGAAAAACACATTTGATGAACTATTGACACAGAGATATTTTTTTATCCAGCTGCCCAAACTCAATACAGTATTTTTGTTTGTTTGTTTGTTTGTTTTTTTTTTTTCAGATACTAGATCTCCTTCCATGATTTCTGTGTCCTTTTTTTTTTTTCCTATTCCTGGCTTTCTGTTCAGATATTTCCTTGAATTTTGCTCAGTACATTCTATCATCCTAAGGATTCCCATGGAATCACTTTTGGCTTCTTGAGTACATATAATGTGGCCTGCGTTCTTTTTCTGTGACAAATCAATAGTACTTTGATCTTTACAATGACAGATGGTCCATAAGTGTGTTTTTAAATGGCAGAAATAAAAGAGAATTTCACTTTTTCAAGGAGGTGGAAGTTCATTTTAGAGCTTTAGGTGAATGCCCATAATGATACTCTGCGCAATCATGAGTCCATCTGGTGATTTCAGAGTGTCAGAGCGACATTGAGGCTCAAGATATTGCTAGAAGAATCATAATTAAGTGTTTCATGCATCTTTTGCTTGCATCCATGGAGTAGTGATGATCCACCACTGAAAATAGCAACCAGAAGGAGCCAAATCCCATTTGACACAAATCAGTCATCTGTTGATTGACGTGAGTCAAACATACTAGAAAAGACATATGTACTTTCTATTTTTATATTCAGAAAAGGCCAGAACTTTCAAGAGAAAATAAAAAGTTGAAATTTATTGTTTTTTTAAAGTAAAAAGGACATTTCAGGACACATCATCCCCCCAACCTCTCTAACATTTGTTTTTATGTTTAGTGCAATATGTCAGTAAATGTGCTGATGCAGAACTTTGATAAAAAGGCCAGTCTATCAATGGATTATGGAATGGTAAGCTGTAATATTTACTGTGTAAATTCTTTGTCTGGCCATGTCATAGGGACAAAGTAAAGATTTGCTCAGTATGCTATTTTTGTTATTTATATGCTCACGTAATTTCATGTGGCTGTATTATGTCTTTATTAGAGATACAGAGCACATGATCATGGACTGGCTTTGTTTTCTGACTCAGTGGCTTTAAGGAAAGATAATAGCCAGTTAAGAAAATTGTGAACCGCTTAGCAGTTCTCTTACAAATTTGTTGGTAACAACTATCTTTTATAAAAATACATATAACTGCTTAACCTAATAAAACCTACAAACCTGTGTCTTTCTTTGTGTTTTTGCATGCTATTTCATATACCTGCAAACATTGATGGCTAATAGATATTTTCAATTTTATGTAAATCTTCTACTATGTAGATATTTTTATCTCTTAAATATACATCTGTATTGCTTTTTTCACATAATTGTAGATGAAGGGTTTCTGGGCAAAACACGACGAACACCATTTTTGAACATTTTGAGTTATACCCCTCAATACTGGAATGTTGATGGTGCTTTATGATAAAGACTTTCCTTTTCACCAAACGCAACTTATCCTTCCCTGAAGTCTTCAGAAAACTTTAGTTCTTCATGATAAATTACAAACTACTGGAGAACAAATTGTCATTTTTTCTCTAACGGGCGATTTTGGATATATGTCTCATTTTGCCCTGAAACCCTTCATATCTAGGGGTGTGAAAAGTGTGTGACAATTTTACTTGCACTTGTCATAAGATGAAACAGCTTGAGATTAAGAAGATAAATTGCTACAAAATAGGCAAACATCTTTATGAATATGTTTTTTTTTCCCTTACAACTACATGCATCACTGAATCAATTTTGATATATGATCCAAAAAACAAAATTATTGAGATCACTGAAACACTTAAGAACAAAGCTTTCAAACAACTGCAGTGCTCATTATAATAAATATCCCAAATACTTTGCACCTGATATCGCCTATACATGTATCAAAGACAGCTATACCAAAAATTAAAGAAACTGGCACAGTTAAGTTAATTGATCGAGATGGTGCACAAAAGTTTGAGTGCTTCACATTTTCTGGATTTACAGATTCCAATTTCAAAAGGTTTTTTTTTTATTCCCTTCATCATAAAATTCTTTGTTATACCTTTGGTTTTATGCTTTTGCAATTAGATAGATAAAAGAACATAAATAATGATTTCATAGCCATGATACAATTTCACCAGAATTCCTATAGTCCACCAGACCGGTTGCACTTTGTACACATGTAATGCAAGGAAGTTTAATCTGGGTTCACAGCACAAGCAAACCTTCTGGTGTAGATGAGAATTGTGATTTATTGCCATCATCTGACAACTGTACATGTTTATAGTTATGATCCACTCATACACATGTGTGATGCACAAAACCATATACATATGAGCACTGTGATCTCACACATCAAGTATTCAGGCAGATTTTATTGAGAAAGAAAAAGGTCTAAATATAAAGTCTATGAATATGATTTCAAATAAAGACAGTACAGTGGAATCCGCTACAGGTCAACCTCTCAGGGCCAAGAAAAAGTGTTGAATTTAAGCAAGGCTGACATCAACCGTTTTCAGGGGACACAATCTCTGGTTGGCCCAGGGAGTCAAAATATGTGTTGCATAAACATGTATGTTTTTATTGGCTAATGCCCTTAGATCTTTATCCCTAAATGAACAAAAAAATTAATGAAAGCAGAGTGACTCCCTGTAACTGTAACTCTAAGCCAGTTGTAGTAGTAGTATTTTGCCTTGACTCAATATCTTTAAGAAGTTTCAACTTTGTATCCAGATCGAGAATGTTGTACATTTTCTCAGACATTCTGATGACGAAATTAAGTAAAAGGATGACTAGATCTAGTCACAGCGAGCACCGAATGTAAGAGCAGGAATGAACATGATCTGAGAATGCAACTGAAATCAGACGCAGTGCCCCTCTGTGTTTGTGTGTGTGTGTGTGTGTGTGTGTGTGTGTGTGTGCGTGCGTGCATGCGTGCGTGCGTGCGCGCGCAGTCATACCCGCGCAAGGCAACTGTATGCCACTCAGACTAGGAGTAATGTAGTGTGTGTGTTTCAAGGCGGTCAGTGGTTGGGTGTGTGTCCCCAGGCACAGGAGTAGGGTGAGGAGAGAGGAGTGTGGAAACTGCTCTGTGTATGTGTGTTTGTATATCCCCGCCAACATGAGACAGATGAAGAGAGTCAAGTAACTTCTTATACAGCAATAGGCCCACAGGCTATCATGTGCATTTAATGTGGCTTCTCTCAATCTCTCCATCTGACTTTTTTTTCTTTGTCCTCACAATTTACAGCTGCAATAGGCCAGCGTGGGTCATTTGGAGTTGACTTTACGTGAATTCACGTCTGAAGGTGTTGACATTATTCAAA
>JBCAUA010164791.1:0-55500 GCA_038406235.1 Peronia verruculata | reverse complement strand
CTTGCTACATGTATAAGCTCTGTGCTCACCGTGTCAAACTGTATCGGTTAGAATAAAAATACGCCCGACGATAATATGATAACATTTGACACATACTTTGCAGCCCTAGAAATGAATCAATGAAAGTAAAGGAAGAATTTTTCCGGTATGACATTCTATATATTTTTCCACAATTTTTGGTGAAAACCGCATTTTTACAAGTATCCTGGTTCTCTTGTAATCGTCAATAGAAGATTAAATTCAACGCTAAGTATTATTGTTCCAGCCCACCAATGTGTACCCCCGCTACACGCTGCGAGCGTCTGAGTGACCTCGTTGCACAGCTCTATAGAGTCATTCAATACCAGCTTTTATAATTATTACATGTATTGCACAAACAATGATTTGTCTTTAAACAAAACGTGATTTATGTTTTATAAGATCTATCCTAGATCCATATTTGCAGTATTTTCACTTTTATTTTTCTTATCTTCACAGGCTCGAGTCATTGCTTTTGACTCTGAACGTCCCAGTGTGGTGGCCACCGCCACAGTTGATATAACAGTACTGAGAAATCCCAACGGTCCAATCTGGTCATCAAACAACTATGTGACGAGTATCTCTGAGAACACAGATGTTGGCACTGTCATCTTTAATGTGACAGCCACAGATCTGGACACAGATGTAAGTAGTGGACTCATCTCTACATTGTAATTTCTAGTCTTTTTTTTTTTTGTGTAAGGTCATATAACAGCAAAGTAGGTGAGGAAGTAGGAGTCACATCAATTAAATAAAACCCTCATAGTAAATATGTGTGAAATAAAAAAACATTCTTCATATATATTTTTTTTAATGTTGCTGTTTTAAAGCAGTACTTTTAAATATTAGTACTGAGCTGAAGGAGTTCCCTCTCAGGAATTCACAAAATAGTAAGCTTAGTTGTTTATACTGACAAGAATAGCATATTATGTACATAAAAGAAATGTAACACTGCACAAAAATCATTATTCATTGCTTGGTATAAATTCTTTTAAATTTCCATCCACCACTCTATCACAATTATCTCTCTACATATTTGTGCCAATACAATGTTTCTACTTATCTGTGTCCAATACAAGTTAATTATGTTCTCTTTTTGTGTTTCTCCTCAGGATTTTGTGACATATGACATTACCCGGCAGACTGCATCACCTTTCTCTCCCACTGAGTCCTACTTCTTCATTGACAGGGAGTCTGGTGTGATCACCTTGAGAAGACCCCTCTTGAACAACAATATCAGCCAGTTCAACGTAAGCCTTTTTAATCTTCTGCTGCTTAGTGTGACATATATCATTGGCTGCATGATGAAATCAACCATGCCCCGAAACTGGACATGATTTTTTTGTTCAAAGGCAAATTTAACTTTATCAGTGTGCTGGGGGGAAAAAAAAAACATAAAAAACATTTATCTTTTCAGTCCACATTTTGGTCAAAATTTGTAAAAGTTCTCTTCTTTATATGATTCTATTATAAAATTTTGTGTCTAGGCATATGACTTGCGTGAAAGATATACATATAAAAATAAATATAGACAGGTAAGGAAAAAAATAGATGTTTGAGAAAATTAATACAGACTCTTGGTAACAAAATATCTAAATCTTTACAGATAATTTCGATATAGGCTATTGATTTCCACTTTAACTTGAGGTAGTGTAGGCTAAGAATAACTTTGTTCAGAGTTATGGCTGGTGCTAATAGTAACAGAGATCATTCTCTTGACTGCCATTTGACATTGGAATCATCAGGACTACGGAATATTGTGACATGTGCAGATGGATTTGAAGAATTTGGGAACAGATTTTTTTTTTTTCTTAAGCCTTTCACTCCTAAGAAAGTAGAATTATCTCAGGTTTTTAGAAGTTGCCTGTTTTTGCTGAGAATCTTTTGTGGGTAGAATTTTGTAATTTGGAAGTTTTGCCAGGAAAGCGGCACATAGTTTGCTCTTTCATCAATTTTTAACTGCAAGAGTTCTTAATGTGCGTAATGTACACTCGAGACCATCGTGCATAACGGGACCTCTGAAATATAACTGCCCTTATCCGAGAAGGCTAGATGTTGGGGTTCCCTACCCAGAGGAAGCATGGGGACAGTTGTCACTGAAAAAATGCAGGTTTTTCAATCTTTGAGTCCTTCCATCCCCTAATGGGAGGACCTACGAGTCGAGCCTGGTGGGGGACAGAACCTACAAACTCACATGAGTTGTTTTCACCCCTTAAGCAGATGCCAGACCACAGAGCCACTGCACCCCTCTTTGGGAACATATCAGTTAGATTCTACTTTTTATATGAACTGTGTTGACTTCAGTCCTCAGTTGAATCTGTGTATCTGTCCATCTACTCTCATTTGCAGTTCTTATCCGTCCATCTAGATGCTGTATGGTTCTGCATTTTGTTTACTGCATGAAAAGTTGAATATTTTATATATTTTTTTTTCCAATTGCAATTCATCAAATCCACTTTCCCTATCATTTGTTGTTTTGTATTGTAGATGAAATCTGGCCAATCTTCATATGCCGTTGATTTTATCTCCAGCTACTGTTAAAGGCCTGTGATCAAGGTATCCCACAACGCTGTGCTGACAATACAGCGCGAGTCTTCATTGTGCGCAACCAGTTCCCTCCTATCTTTGTCCGCACACCTTACCAAATCATCATCAATGAGAACAGAATCCCATCGGTTGACACTTTGCTTCAAATAGAGGCCACTGACCAGGACAGAGTTGTAAGTCTTTCTTTGCTAAACTATTCATGGAAATAAGCTACCTTATCATTAGCTACTTGAAATGGATGAGGGCTGAAAAAAAAAATAAAATACAAATCTGTTAGATTCTCAAGAGACCACCAGGAATTGTACAGTTTCTTATGAAATTATACACCTAAATGAATTAGGAGATGTTCAGTTTATTCAGAAATACTTGTTCAGATCAGGGCATACAAAATATTGAGAATTCTGAATTTTGTGAAATCATCACTCAGATTTAAAGAAACCAGGTTTAAAATCGCCATCTTGCCTTCAAAATATTGTGATTCTTTGTGAAAATAATACTTGGATATGTGAAGCTTGTGAACTTTGAGATTGGCTGGAAAAGAAGAAAAGGGGTAGATTTATGTGTGTGTTTTTTGTTGTTTTTTTTTGGTTTTTTTTGGGGGGGGGGGGGTTTGGTTATTCTTCGTTTCTTTTTTTAATTATTTTTTTTTGTTTGAACTGGAAGAGTGGATTAGTAAAATTTGATGGAAGAATGAATGAGAAATTTTAATTTAGCATGAGCAAAAAAAACGACAACTTTAAAAACTATGAGAGGCATATATTGGGTGATGCTAATTCTGTGTTTTTATGTTCACCTGCAGGGTAATATTGTGTATGAGCAAACCCTGCCAGGCTCTCCTTACTTCAATGTTGACCCGGTATCAGGCAACATAACCCTAGTGTCTTCACTGAGATTTGACAGCAGGATTCAGATTGTGGTAAGTGAAGAGCAGACTTTGGGCATTAATCATCTACCATTCTTTGCCCATTCCAATGAAAACTGTTTTTGCTAATAAGATGTTTTGACCATTAGGAAAAAATACATCATTCTGTAACAACAGCAAGATCTCCTAAGTAAGCTTCAATAAAAATTAATTGAAACATATGGTTATTACCGGTATAGTCATTAGAATAAAGAAACATCATTTCAGACTCTTGGATTTGGCTTTGAGCAAAGTCCATTGAAACCTTGAATACCACTAAAAAACTTTTGAAATAAGGAAACGTATCAGTCCTGAGATCGTAGTTCTGTAACCTTTGTTCCATCAAAACACAACTTTTCAGAAGTATCATTAATAATTTGATTTGTCAAATCTGACAAATGCCATTATTTCACACTCGAAAAAAAACAACAAAAACAAGGGTTCTTAATGTATTTACTTTTCTACTGTTTTAGAGTTTGTGTTTGGATACTTGAAGCCTGTTCTTGAATTAATTTCAATGAAACTGAAATGTTATATCATTTTTTGATGAATCTCTGTCCACAGTTCCAGGTGACTGCCTATGATGATGCGGATCCAGTGCGTTTTGCCACAGCAGATGTCACAGTTCTTGTCACAAGAAATCCAAGTGGACCAATTTTCCTGCAAGATCCATATGAAGTCACCATCAATGAGGCCTTCCCACTTGGAGATGTTGTTGTTAACACCACCGCAGTGGACTCTGATGGGGTATGTTTGTATATATGTATTTTAAGGGACCTTTGCAGAAATTCAAGACAGTGAAAGTGATTGCTCATGTCCAAACACTATTTGGAGAGTTTAGGTAGCCATATGGAATTTGTATAAAATAAGAAAGAGGTTATGCTAGCAGTGAGTGCATCTCTGTAAAAGTGTATGTATTGCCACCATTCATTATTTGACTTTTTGATTTCTTTACCTTTCACTTAAAAATTATACAGATGACTCCAGTTCTGCATTAGGTTGACAGCCTTGAAAGATAAGAAAAAAACAGAGCTTGCCACAGTTGAGAGAAAATTAGTCCCCAGAACAAGATCCAAATAGAGTTTGTGTATCAAAATTGTTCATGGTAAATTGTCATTGCAAAAGAGGAAAGTGGAGACAAACCAGACAGCCCGATGAAAAGAATATGGATTTGAATTTGTGAAGATTAAGAAAGAGAATAGAAGTATGGGACTGCTGTGTTTTCTTCATTTTAAATAAACTGAATGTTCAAACAACTTCTGCAATTTACTCTTAACCATAGCAATCTGAATATTTGGTCAGGAAAACCAGAGTGTGTTTCTTAAGACAGTATTGTTTAGTTACTCTTATTTTGACAATTGAACAAAAATTCAATCTCTTTTTTTTCTATGGACAGGACATTCTACGATATTCCCTTGTTGGTGATGATGCTAATGATCCAGGCTTCTTCTATGTGAACCCTGATAATGGTATCATCACGCTGAGGAATCTGCTGGAAGCATCAGTTGTCACAAGATTTGCTGTGAGTTAACAAGTTCTCTGCCTTGAAGAGTTGTTACATGACATATTTCGTAAAATATAATATAATGCATGCTTATAAGTATGTTAGCTCTGTCAATATTTCTGTAAATAAAGACAGGTTTTTGATTGTTTGTTTTTTTTAAACTGATTACCCTGTAACAACGTCATATTTTTTAAATGTGAGTACTTGATTCTGTGAATATGAGAATCATCATACTCCTGGCAAGGGCTCTCCACAGCTACAGTGTTTCTATGGATGATTATCTAATGCCTTTAAGTTTATTCTATCTTGGTATTGAATAAGATTTTGTTAACAAGAGTGTAAAAATCTACAGTTGCATTGCCAATGATAGTGAAATGTCTTGGAAATTTGTGCACTGTGAGAGTCAAGCAAATAATTGAGATAGTCAATAATTTGATATTAACTTTATAATTAATCATTTAATGTAAACTTACAGAAAAAAACAAAGTTAAAATGTGATGTATTCTACCTTTGATCTATGATAAAAGCTATATAGTATTTGCGGCACATGTTTTATTTTTTTCATAAAACTGAATCAAGAAGGGTAGAATGCAAAACAGTTATTTAATCAGTGCAAAATGGATATTAGTTCACCATTAATATACCATTTAAGCACATCTGGATGATCTCTATTTAAGAAAACGGTTCGTTGCTAATGAGCATTTGTTTTTGTATATTCTGTTTGGAAAGTGATTAAATTCATCTCTTTATGTTTTTTCTCCACTCTCAGTTGACAGTATCAGCCAATGATCAGCGTGTCCCAGGCAAGTCTGACACAGCCACTGTCTTTGTGAATGTCATCCGGGACAACCAGCGACCATTCTTTGAGCTGCCAAACTACAATGCCACCATTGTGGAGACCAGTGCAGTTGGATCATCTGTCATCAAAGTCACAGCCAGAGACAACGATCTTTCTGTAAGTACCCAGATGAGAGAGATATAAATAGAATAAGATAAAATGGGCTGATTATACACGTGGGCACATTGGTTTCATATTACATTAGTGGGGATAACAGGGCAAACATTATTAATTAATTCCTACCATTGAAACCCTCTCCTTCCCTGGTTCTTTATGCTTATTATATTTTTTGAACTTTCAAGTAGTGGTCAGTCCCTTTGTTTCACTTTCTTTAAAGGAAATCTACCATTATATACTTATTATTAGGGGATAATAATATCCATCATTTCATGATCTTCTCATTCTTGATGGAGACTTGGGCTTTGAAATTTTGCAGTGCCTTATGTGATTATAGTACATTTGATCATATAACATGACAATGAGTCTGTCCTCAAAAGAAAAAATCAGACAGTTTGTACAAAGAGAGATAAAAAGAAACAAAAATGGGAAGGAGAAGAATGAAAATGATTTCAGTCATCTATTTTGATTCATAAAGTGAGATATCAAATTGGTAAGTGCCTGATGAGAACCATTGTCTAATTTCATAGAGAAGTGTTGTAAATTTTTTATATACAAAAGAATAAGGCAAACCAATAGACTTCATGGCTTTATGTTTCATCATAGTGACTTTTTCTTTATCATCCACAGGGAGTCATCCTGTATGAAACCATTGGCATTTATCCAGCTGATGAATTCTTTGATGTAAATGCTATCACTGGACAAATCAACATCATCAAATCGCTCCAGACTGATCCACTGTTGGCTACATCTTACACTGTAAGCAAAGTCATTAAATTTTGTCCATCTGTTTGTACATTTTAAGTGGATGCATTAAACTGAGAGACTTGAAAATTTTGTTTGAACAATTTAAAAAATTTTTTTTTTTTTGTCTTCCAAATATTGGAGGACTTTGCATCAGAGATCGCTGTTTATAGGTTGCCAAAATTTATTTTGCATTTTTCTTAATGAAGTTAAGGTCACTCAGTTTGCCTTTCATATAGGGCTTGCTCTGGTATGCAGTGCCAACTTCATCTGATATTCTGAAGTCATCACATACATGTTAGTTATTTTTTCACCTTAAGTTTGATCCTTTGAGAGAACACAGAGGCTGAATTTTCACCATGTTTTTACCACTCTTTCATGCCAACTGTAGTGCTTTGTTTATCATTGTGTGTCTTTTGATATTTGCAGCTGAGGGTGGTGGCATATGATAATGCCTATGCCTCCAACAGAGCCACTGGGGATGTAACCATCATAGTTCTGAGAAACGTTAATGGACCAATCTTTGTACCCTCTGCTACACTGGAGCAGGCGGTTAATGAGGATGTACCTCTCGGCTTCAAAATCATCACTGTCTCAGCACAAGACAGAGATGAAGGGGTGAGCTGTTGTTTTACTTGCCCCTCAGACATTCTCTTTGCTATTTTTCTGTTTAATTTGCATTAACTTCTGTACTGAATTTTAAAAGTATCTCCTCTCAAATACAACCTTTGAACAGATTTAAAAAATGATGATTCTAATATGGGCGGTAAAATATTTATTATCTCTCTTTATTTGTGTTGTCATGTTTGGAACATTGGCTCTTCATTTCCAGTATAAGATGTTGATCATGAAAGGCCTTAATTATTAAATTTCACCCACTCCATAAATATTAAAATAAGATCTTATGATTTCTTATTTTTGCTGATGTACATCCCAGCAGAGAGTTACACAGCTTGTATGAAATGTAGAGTTCATGAACATGAGAAGAGATGTAGAAAATCAGTCTGTGATGATTCAACTGGATAACAATTTGCATGAATGAGGAGAGGTGGAAAATGACTTTTATCTCTTTTTTCATGTCTTTTCTTTCACTCAGGACATTGTTACCTATCAGTTGGTGAATGCTACCGCCAACGGCACTTCATTCTTCTTCCTAGATCGTGACACTGGAGAGATCAGTAACAGAAGGACATTGACTGAAGCACCCATCAATGTTTACACTGTAAGCATTGATCTTCATCTACAACTTTATCTTCATCTACAACTTTTTATGTAACTGTTTTTAACTTTGGCTATGAAACTAGGGGAATCATATCTACTAATGATGATTCTTTGAAAACCACCTTGTTTTAAAGTTTTCATTTTACTGTTTTATCGAGATAACTTCCACCAGGAGGTTGAAAGATGTATGTAGAATGTAATGTTACTATTTGATGAACTAGGACTCGGAATTAGAGAAAAACACACACAGGGTACAAGGATTGACAGTATTAATCATCAGAGTGCAAAATGTAGTAATTTAATTGTGAGGAACCTGAATTTGAAAACAAAAATTTCGGTTTACTGATTAGTCATTCATCTTTGCTCCTTGTGGATTATATGGCCTTGACACACTTTCTTCTGTCTCTGATGATCTTCTGTGCTGCCTCGGTCAGATTAATGGTTTTGATTTCTGCCTACAGGCTTTGCTCCCAAATCTGTTCAGGCATCGCTTTTTCTGTTGCAGATTCTAGTCAAAAGCCAATATGTGTTAGACATATACTCTACTTTTCAACTTCATGCAATTGCTTTCAAAGTGAAGACATGTAAAAAAATTGATTCACAGCTGACAGTGCAAGCACAAGACAACCGTGGACGCAGTGCCCTTGCCTCTGTGCGAATCCTCATCAACAGAGTGACTGACCAACCCCCAGTTTTCATCAACACTCCCTACAGGACAACCATTGATGTGAATAGGGCTGTCAACTCTACCATCTACAGAGTCACTGCCACTGATCCTGATGGAAGGGTAAATAGACTTGTCATTGGTTAAAATATTACTGAAAAAAGAAGAAAACAATCCTGTTTAAATGTCAGTATAATACATCCACTTCATTAGGTCCAGATGATGTCCTTAGACTATGTCAATAGCTGAGCTTCAGACTTTCACAACTTTTTTGTAATCAGATAGTCACATCTTTTTTGGAAATTTTTGTTGGCAAAGTTCATTTTATGTTAGTTTATAGTTCATTGTTAGGCCATTGTTATCAATAATGACAGTGCTTTTGTTGTGGAAGCCAATAGTTTTCTTCCTTAGTTCGATAAGAGGTAAAAAAATTAATATGTAGCCAAATCTAGGGCATCAAAAGTCTAATGTGGTTTTGAATATATATATTTATATATCTACATACGTCAATACAGAATATCTCAGCTTACCCATGACTGAACCAGTGTGGCATTTTATCTTCTTAGAAGGTACTATACTGAACCTCTCTTTTTTACCTTAAGATAAGTCATTCTTACATACATGTATTTGTTTTCCTGTTCCAGAGTGATGTTCAGTACAGTCTTGTGGGATACTTCCCTGGAAGTTCCTATTTCCAGCTTAATCCCATCAATGGACAAATCACTCTGAGTCAGTCAGTGATCAATGATCAGTTTGCTTCCCAGTTGTATGTGGTAAGTACTTTTTTTTTTCTTAAATTTAAAGGGGGGATGAAAAATACAACAACAAACATTTGATTTCTTCTAGTAATTACATCTGGTTAAAGCTCAAATATCATTAGTTATTCTGTTTTTGGTTTGAATTATTATAAATTAACAAAAACAATTACTAGATGGCTATGGTTATTTCTCTTTTTCTTAGGTCTGTATTGGTCAGTCCTAATTATCATGTTACTGTTTTAGTTTCTTCTGGGAACTGTGAAGGGTTTTTATCAGTATGTTGCGATGATATTTTTAATCTTCAGCTTCGCATAGAAGCATTTGAAGTGCTGCGTCCTGATATCCGTGTGGGAGAAGATGTGCGTATTGATGTGATCCGTAACCCCAATGCCCCCGTGTTCTCTTCCAACTTCTATGTGGAAACCATTTCTGAGTCTGAGCCCCAGGGTATTAGTGTGCTGACTGTGCAAGCTACTGATGCTGATGGGGTAAGTGAAGTGAAGGCTTCGTCAGGCCTCTGTGAGATTCCTTCATCAAGATGAAACATTTTCTGTTTGCAAATCCAGTAGTCAGTGGTTAATTTTTCATACTTCAAAAGCCACAAACTTGAGCTATCATGGAAATATCCTCACAGCCAGAAATGATAGTAATTTCTTTTGGAAACCTAAAAACTGCTCTGTGGGTCCTCTGAGAAGCTTGAGCTGCTGTAATTTTGGTATTTGTCTACGACTGTGTATAGCCAGCAGCAACTATGTGAATCTGGGGAGAAACAAAGAAACTCATTGCTATGCTAAATTGAATTGTAAGGTTTGCAGAAAAAAAACAAAAAAAACAAAGAAAGAAAGGAAGAAAATGCAACAGGAAATTGAGATAATTCCTACAGATGTAGATGAAGTTGTGTCCAGTGCAAATAAATGATTTTCTGCATTTTGCAGTCAGAAAGAAAAATGATCAACTTAACATTTATGAGGACAAAGATATGTATTTGCGATGAATTTTTTTGAATATGATGGATATTTTGTAGCATTCCATGAATCTAATGCTCCTAGGTAGCCATATTTCTTAGCTTCATGAACCTGGTAAAGGCTATGTAAATTTTTATTATTTTTCAGGATTCAGTCTCGTATGAGATTGACATATCAACTCAGAATGGACTAGACGCTGAGGAGTACTTTTACATCAACCCTAACTCTGGTACAATCTTCATCCGAAAGAATCTTGCCTTGAGCACCCGCAACCAGTATTTGGTGGGTAGTGACATTTACATTAGTCCTTTTTTTTCCTTTTTTTTTTTTGTGAAGACCCACTGGCTTCTCCCAGTGTAAATAAAATTACTCGCTTCTGTTGATGTGACTAAGCCTAACTGTGTGCCTTCACTTTGAATCCCTTACACTATGTCTTCCCTTACTGTGAATGAATCCACTCTATTTCTTTACTTTATATATGATTTCACTGTCTTCCTTATTATGAATGAATGAATGTATTAGCTTCACGAGTAAGCTGTTATCTTCTCTTAGAGTGAATCAATGCATTGTATTCCCTTACTGTTAATGAATTCACTATCTCTCCTTACAGTGACTGACTTCACTGTCTGGCCTTACTATGACTGCATGCACTTTCTTCCCTTATTATTCCTTTAATGTAAATCATCCTACTGTTTTCCATTATCTTCATATTCCTTTACTGTGAATGAATACACTGTGTTATGTTAGTTATGATAAAACTCATTAAAGGGAACAAAACCAAAAGCATTTTCATTACTTTGTATCTTTCTCATTTAGTTCACTGTGGTGACCCGTGACAGTGGTTATCCTGAGCTAACAGACCAAGCCTCAGTGCAGATCAACATCATCCGAGATCAGTTCAAGCCGGTGTTCACCAGGTCAGACTATTTTGTCACCATTATTGAAACTGCTGCCGTCAACGGCACCATTATCTCTGTCACAGCCACAGATGATGATCGCCAGGTGAGTTATATCTGAATGCCAGCTAAAATTATTTATAGGATAATGTAATTAAGCTACTAGTTTATCAACAATTGGCTATTTCAATCACAATAGGCATTGCAGGAGATAACAGGCACTCTAACTAACTGTTACTATAGCACCATTTTAAAATACAGACAGTTTCTATCACCTGCTTACATGGAAAGAGCCACCGTACGTATGAAGGGTTTCAGGGCAAAATGAGACATTTCCAAGAAACAATTTGCTCTCCATCAGTTAGTAATTTATCATTAAGAACTAGAATTTTCTGAAGACTTTCAGGAAGGGTTAGTTGCGTTTGGTGAAAAAGAAAGTCCTTACCATATAGCGCTATTACCATTCCCAGCATTGAGGGGTATAACTCAAAATTGTCAAAAATGGCGTTTTTGTCACATTTTGCTCTGAAACCCTTCAAATATGAAATCATTTTATGTCATGTTGTAATAAATCTACTTCAAATGAAATTATGTTTTCTTGTCTATGTGAATTAGCATATATGTACTGACTAGTCCATATGGACTAAAAAGTTAATCCATAGAAAGTGTAGTGACAATGTTCCAGGAGAACTTTTCATGTGAACCATCTGGCTAATATATATCTCTTCAACAATTTCAATGTTGTTTCTGTGAATAGTGCTGGAGCCTCTAAGCTGACTGGTTAGAAAACTCCAAGTATATTATTATGTTAATAATTATATTATCATGCACATAATGAATTGTTTTATGTATTTATATTATATGTACTGCATCCCAGGAACGTATTGTGTACAATGCTATTGGAGATGGCTCAGCCCTGGCCTTCTTCAGTCTGGACCCCAATAGTGGAGCTGTGAGAGTCAGGAATGATCTGAGACAGGACAGTTTGAATCAATATGTGGTAAGTGAAAAGATAAATTAGAACTACATATAACTGTCAACAGATGCTTTACATTCGGTAAGTGTAGGGATGATTTGAAAGAGCAAAATGCATTACAAGTTACTTTTCTTATGAGAAATAGCCTAGTGACTCGACATGGATCCACAAAGGTGGATGTAAGATTTGTTACAAAAAGGTCAACATTTGTGCATAGAATAGTCAATCAATTTCAATGGGACCAAATAATTTTATTGTAGTTTATATCTTGAGATTTATTGTACTTTCCACCTCAATATGATGAGACAATGCACTGCGGTCTGTTCAAATTTATTGCTTGTTAGTTTTGCTACTATGGACTTACATAGTGAACATTCTAATTAATGCAGTCAACTGAAATTTGCAAGCCTCAAGTAAAGCATAGCCAAATCTCATTTTCATGTCATTATCATTGCTTGCGTCTCTCCCAGTTGTCTGTCCGTGCCTATGACACCTTCTACCCCAGCAATGTTGGTGCATCCACTGTCACCATCAATGTGATTCGCAATCCGAATGCACCAGTCTTTAACCAGGCAGCTTACCAAGAGACGGTGGTCGAATATCTGGCTGCTGGAAGTCTTATTTTACAAGTGGTGGCCAATGATGCTGATGGGGTAAGACTCTCTTAATGAGGTCCTACTGTAGCATGTATGTTATACCTTCCTATTTCCATTTGTATTTGATTTTTGAACTATTTATCAGTATCTGTTGTGCTTCTTATCTAGTGTTTTTGCACTTTTCTGCATTGTAAGCTAGTCATGATGCATTTTCTTATGGATAGGTAAAGCATTCGTATTCATATGATTGCAGAGATTTTTTTTCTGTGAGTTATTAATAGCCATATTTCTGTCAAGATATTTGGTTCCCTTCAGGGTGAAAGGAGGTCAGCAAGTTTGACTGCTTCAGTTTATTGCAATGTATATTTAACAGTCCAGATAAGGGGGGTGTAAAATATTTATCATGAAGTCTTGGTTTTCTTTGAAAATAGCATTTTTTTTTTATGTGTAGTAGCAATCAGGCTGCCTGTCTTGGCAATAAATTTATGGTGAATAATTATTTAATCAACAGCTTAACAATAATGAAGAATCCAGCGAAAGGAGAACCATAGCTTATAATTAGTTTGGTTCATTTTCTTTCAGGATGTTCCATCTTACAGCTTGTTGGATGTTGGGGGTTGCCTGGAGTATTTCTACATCTCTCCTGACACTGGTGCTTTCTCTCTCCGCCGTACACTGTTCCAGAACTCTGTCAACCGATACACGGTATGTGTGTGCATTGTGGATGCTGAAATTTTAAATTTTAAACATCTCCCAACAGTTCATTGAATGTTACAAAGATAAAGTTTCATATTATGTTGGTAAATATTACTTAACGTAACACCAATTCCCCAAACAAATGAAAAAAGAAAATGACAGATTGGTGGCTCTATTTATATGGTCTTCCAACTTTCATTCAAACCTTCTGTATGAAACATCATGCAAAACTTAGGAGAATCTTCTATCAGTAATTAAGCACTTATGAGAGAAAAGAGAAAATTTGTAATCACCTTATTATTAATTATACTCACCTTAAGATATAATCTGTAACAGTATTTTATAATAATAAATAAAATCTTTAGACAAAGAATCTCTTGTTACATCTTCTTTACATCGTCACTTAAATTTCAATGGCTAAAAAAAAAAAAAAAGGAATCTGTAACAATTATTTACTCAAACATTAAAACTCAGTGAAACAATAAATGTGAAACAGTCATTCAGTGTCACCATCAGTATTTGTACTTCCATAAAAGGGAGAAAGTTATGATAGTAACTTACATAAGTGTCAAATCTGACTTCAAATAGAAAAAGAATTTGCAATATTTTTTTGTTTCTCTTAGTGTGTTGTCCAAGCCAACGACCAGCGCAAAGATCCCAAGGTCACCAATGCCACAGTAACCATCAATGTCTTGCGCAGTCAGCCACCTCAGTTCCGCAATACCCCTTATAGCTTCAGCATTGGAGAGAGAACAGCTGCAGGAATCAGTGTGTACCAAGTCACTGCTGTTGATGCAGATCTCAAGGTGAATGTTGCATGAAATTCATGACTCATAAGTTAACTGAAAGTGTCAGGGGGCCAGTCTGGTGAAAGTTTACTCGATATAAACATGCTATCTAAGTAAGAAATAATCAGCTTATAAACTTTAAGATAGAAAATGCCATAATTTGTGGACCTTGAAAAAACGAACCACAGTATCCAGCAATTGTTAATACAGACACTTTTAAGGTTAATTTGCTTGTAGAGTTACATATTTCTACTCTTGCCTGAAAATATATGTCATTCAATACCTAGTTAAGGTGTTAACTTATTGTAAATTTAAAGTCCACCATTTCCTATATGTGTGTCACACTGTCTAACTATGCCTTTACATTTGCCTTATTCATCAGGGTGTCATTGTGTATGAAGTAACAGGAGATGCCCCAGCTCCCAGTTACTTTAATGTCAACACTAGCACTGGTGTCATCACACCCAGGGTGGGCCTGACCTTGGATACAACACAGAACTACAAGGTACAGTTATCAGTCATCTTTTCTGCTTCATGCTTTGAAAGATTGCGTTTCACCCAGTCATTTTGGACTGTGAAAGGTCTGTGGAGTTTTTCAGTCATGTATAACTGTCAAAGTGTTAAGAAAATTAAGAGAAGACACAAACCACCCTGCCTAACTTTTATACTTGAACTAATCATGTCTCTCTGAAATAGGAATTAGTGGCTGGCATTGAGGAATATTTAGAGTGAAATTTATTTTGTAATTAATATATAAGATAATATTCTCTTATGTGATCATTCTCTTTTTCACATTCTCTCTCTCTCTCTCACTCTTGTCTCTTGTTTTTTTTTTTTTTGTCCCTGCCTGTCTCAATTATTTCTTTGTCTACCTCTCTAGATGTCCATTCATCAATTTTGCTATCTTTATGACTGCTCATGTATTTGTAAATTATTGACAAGAGCTGTCTCACTGCAGTTGGTGGTTCGTGCCTATGACTCTGCCTTCCCACAACAAGAAGCTGTAGCTGAGGTCAATATCTTTGTTGTGCGTAATGAGAATCCACCATTCTTCATCAATGAACCTTACTTGAGAGATCTGACTGAAGAATTTGTACTTGGCGGCAGTGTCATTCAAGTCACAGCCAGAGATCTGGATAATGTAAGTTTGTTAGGTTTAAACAATATATATATATATGTACACATAAGCTGAACTGGTGAAGACATGTGATTGTTCCCAGACTACATTTATTATATCATCCTGTTCTAAGCTCATCCCCCTTTCATTCTTGACATACAGAATATTTGATTGTAATAACTGGTTACATGCAAAAAAGCTTGCTATAAATATGATAAAAATGAATATTTGTTATAAATAATAAGATATGATTTAATTGTCTTTTGCTATCTTCTTATGGGTAGGTAAGTAAAATGTTCATGGCTGTGGAAAACTCATCAGGAAAATCTGAATTAGCATTGATAAATAACGCACTCTAATTTACTTGTGAGTTGTTAAAATGTTCATTCTGATCTGTAAATTAATTGCTAGCCTCCACATAGAATGATTTCTAAAAAATGTTTTTGGTGTGAGTATTAAGGATCTACCCTGCATGTGGAAGATCTGATAAACTAAAAATATTAAGACTTTCAAAATCCCCATTCCTTCACAGGACACCATTAGGTACTCCCTGCTGGATGCCTCTGGTGCCTCAGATTTCTTCTATCTGAACCCAGACACTGGGGACATCTTCCTGACCAGGAGGCTGGATCTAACCTCTGCAACATCATTTACTGTGAGTTGTCACTCGGACTTATTATTTGTGTCAAATTTGTTTACTTTTCATTTTCTGTTGGTGCAGTTAGTAGCTGTCAAAAGTATACATTGATTGGGATAGTGGATTCTCTTGAAAACCACGGGCTAAGTAACAAAATATATTTTTTTATCCTTGAATCTAAAAGAATTAAGCTCCATAGGAGGGGTGAATGGTGTCTTGCGTTTTGTAACAACCAGTGGGAGATTCTTTGTAGCAATATATCATTTGCTTTGTAGCTACCACGTCTCCATCATTACCATGGCTTCCTGCAAATATCAGAGGGATTTCCATCTTTGTATTGATGACTACAATATCCCCTTTTAAGATCATGATAACATTTTATCATTTTAAATTTGATATTTCTAGCTTACTTCTGTACTCAGCAGCTAAACTGATATCAATGATACAAACAATATTTGGGACAGAAAATAATAAGAGGACAATATCTCTCTAACTATCCTGTGCTCACTGTGGAAGCATTTTCATAGTCTGTGTAATAAACTGAAAACAAGATGAATGAAATGCTCATTTTCTTGATATGTGTGTTTCCAAACATTTCAGCTGCCTGTCAGAGCCAGTGACCAGCGTATCCCTGAACGTACAGATGACGGACAAGTGATTATCCGTGTGTCTCGAAATCAGTTTGAGCCTGTGTTCTTCAACACCCCGTACAGGACAACAGTCCAGGAGACTAGGCTGGTGGGCAGTACGGTCTTTGCTGTGGAGGGTGGAGATCAAGATTTGAGAGTGAGTTGGCACTTAACAAATATGTTTAAAAAGTCATTATTTTTTTTTATATGTAACATTCTTGTCATCATCTTCAAATACTGTTCAGTCTGAGAAAAGGCTTGCACTTGGCAAATATGTTTATACTCATGATAATCTTTAAAGACACTCACACCTAAGAGGATCCAAGAGACAACAGCTGAGTTATCATGCCCTATTAAGACTGGCTGATAGCAAGACAGATGAAAAATGAAGCTGTCTTGTTTGCCATTTTGTGACAGTCTCATAGGGCTTGGTATTGACATGTCATTTTATAATCAGAAAAACTATAAACAGAAAACTCAGCTTTGCAGAAAATAGTAGTTGCAAGGATTACTTCAGACCTTACGGCTACTATTATAATTGCAAATTTGATGGCATTCTAATGTTACCTGACTGGGTGCATTTATAGGGCCAGTTGGTGTATGAGAGCATTGGTCTGTATCCAGCACAGAGCTTCTTCCAGGTCAACTCTTCCACTGGTATTGTGACCATCACCCAATCTCTGAAGAATGATGGATTTGGCAGGGATGAATATACAGTGAGTAAAGAAATCTTGTTATGATTGTGCTAATAGTCTCTGACAAAATGCCTTTTCTTTGAAAACTTCTGTTTTGAGGAAATCAATATTTGAGACACAAGATGGAAAATCAGTTTTTGAGAGTACTGAGTTATTGATTTTACATTAAAGCTTATTCAATTCTTATCTGTTGGTGTACAATGAATAGAAGTCAAGATATTTGAAATAGAAAATGATGGTGATAATTTGCTGAATTTTGTGAGAAAATGGCCGATCCATTTGGTTAATCTTTATTAATCCTCTTGAAGATCATATCACTAAATTACAATTTTTTTTTCACTTTTACTCAGCATATTTCAGCAAATTTTACTCTAAAATACATGATTAAATTTTTTGCATGGCTTTTGTGTAAAAAACAATTTGCAAGAAAAGTTCACTCCCTGTTTCATAAATCATGATTTCCCTGGTCACATAGTACAATAATTACATAGTACAAGCTTTCCTTACTCACTAGAAATGTGTGCTAGCAATTCCCAACAACTATGGTGAAATCTGGGGAACCATATCATCTAACTCTTAAAATGTCAGGCTCTGATCTGCTGAAAGGCTTGTCTGTAATACTTTGCATGTTTTAATCAATTACAAATATCACATTTACATTTTTGGGATACTCCTTCTGCATAGACTAAATTGGAAGGGCCATTTCATTTGAACGTGCGTCAATGTCATTTTTTAGAAGCGTGGGCACAGGAGCAAATTTCTACTGACACTTTTACGGTTAAGAGTCTTACTTTAGTCACTATAATCTCTCTGTTTACAAAGTTTCATCTTGATCTGCTTCATCCCTCAGCTCCGAGTGATTTGTTATGACAGCATTGTGCCCAGTCAGCGAGCCACAGCCGATGTCTCTATTGGAGTTATTCGCAATGTGAATGCTCCTCTCTTTGCTGTTGCTCAATACACCAGGACTATCCCAGAGGAGTTTGCTCAGAATGAACCTGTCCTCACTGTGGCAGCTACTGATGCAGACAATGTAAGTAAACATTTTTAATCTTTCTCAAATGGAGTCATCCCAGAAATGATAATAAATGCTTATTCACTTTAAAATAAGATTGATAATTTAATGCTTAAATGGATTCCATAATAACAAACATTCAGGCTGTACATTTTTTTAACACCCATATGTCTTTTTTGGTAAATGACATACTGAAACAGACATGTTGAAAAGACAGTCTTTTAAGAAAAATGTTGATGAAAGATGCAGCACGTATCAAAAATTTATAGTTTGACAGACCAGTTGAAGGTTAACAATATGTTCCAACCTTTCAAGCAACACCTGTATGCTATAGCCTCTACTATTTACATAAGAACATTACTATATAGCATTACTATGTAGTTGATGAATTTCAATCTGATAAGTTTCTGCACAGTTCAATCAAGACGAGAGATTTCAGAATTTGCTGGTTGGGGTCCAGATATGAAAATACTGATAATGTGCCTGAGCAGGTCATTTCTTATGAGATAAAATGTCTTCATCTCCACTTCAACTATGAATAAATGATGAAATAATTGTCTCTGCGGTAATTAGTGAAGTAATCTTATGTTAGTATAATTTCCTGTACCTTTATTTTTCAGGATACAGTGACCTATGCTATCAGTAGAGATAATACAGGTGGCAACTCCTTGTCTTACTTCTTCATTGAGCAAAGCACTGGCAAGATCTTCCTCAGACAACCATTGCTCAACTCAGGCATTGACCAGTTTTCGGTAAGTCTACCTTTTTGCTCTTGTTGTGTTTCTGCCTTCTTTTTTTACTTTAATAATAATTCAGAATAATGCACACAGTTAAGGCAGTTTCAAACTTTCATCCAAGTTGTGCACTTTAGATTCAAGCCTGGGCCAGCTGCAAGAGACAATAAATTGCAAGGGCTGAAAGGTGATTAGGTCTCCTGGGCAGTGCAAATTCTTGTTAGCTGGACAACTTGGAGTTTTTTTGATTACTGTCTTGCTTATAACCAAGGCTAGTCATGAACAGGGACAACTTTCCAATCAAATAAATACTTGATATCCTACTATTCCTTATTCCATGCCATCTTTGCACATTTTCTAACAGTATTTTATTGAAATGTGTATGTCTGTTGGAGCATCATGTAATTAATAAAATTAAATTAAAAATTCCACTAAAGTTTTGTAAACCCCAGAAATACTCCTGTAGCATTCTGTCATTGATATTGTGAATAAGTCTTAATTTGTTAATCTGCCTTTTTCATATAGGCAGTTATCAGGAATGTAGACAATTGTTATTGTGATTTTTTTTGGTTTAAAATAAAAACTGGCATTTTCACTGTTTTTCACTGGTTATTTTGCCCTTTGATCTTACAGTTCACTGTGACAGCCACTGATGATGGACGCCCAACAAGGAGAACTGACATCCAGTGCCTGATCTTTGTGGAGCGTGACGAGTTTGCTCCAGAATTCTTGAACGAGCCTTATGCTGTTACCATCCCTGAGCTTTCTGCCAATGAGACTATCATCTACACTGTCACAGCCCAGGACAGAGATCAAGTGGTAAGTTCAGAGGGAAAATTCTCAAAAATTAAAATCTAAAGCAACTAATTAACCTTTGAATGACCTATATAACAAACATTTGTCAACAGTTTTCATGGTTCAGTAATGTGCAAAGATGCTGCTGTGATGTACAGCATCCATCATGTATCCTCTGCTGCTGCCAGGCCCATAACATGGAGCACTAATTGTCACATGTTCTGTTTGCAATACTACTGTAGTAGACTCACTATACTGGAAACAGTGTGTGATAAAGAGCAGACTTTCTGTTGTAATGGGATTGAAGAGAAGGAGATGGGGTAATGGATGGCTGGCAATGGATGGAAAGTGATACAGAGAGGAGATTTTTGTTTTTGTTGTTTCTTTTGTCTCAGATGAACATTCAGGTTGCAGGTATATCAGTTTGATTTCCATAATCAGCATTTTTGTTCTATGCTCATATAAATATTTGTATTAAACTAATAATAGAGAATAGATCAAGCAGAGCATTTGTAAAAAATAGCCATAAACTCTGTCGCTCTTTTCGTTCAGGTTCCTGATACACTGTATTTATAAATATAAGAATGGAATGATAACTATTCAACAGAAATAATAGTCATGACAGTGAAAATATAAATCTGATAACAGGAACAGTAAAAAATGCATTTTGTTCTCCAAAAACTTAAGAATGACTATCTCAGTAGTTGAGTATAGATTTCTCATGGATGTCTGGTATGTTCTATTACTCACATGAAGATAAAGTGCTATCAGCTGATGACTACTGATTTAACCATTTCTTTTTACAGGGACAACTGGTTTATGTAGTTACAGGAACACCACCTGCTCCTTCTTTCTTCTCCGTCAATGCTAATGGTGGAATTGTGGTGAGAGGAGATCTGAGGACTGACCGAACTATGCTTTATGTTGTAAGTAACTTTCATTATCAGGAATGAGCAATTAAAATTTCAGTTTCATTCCAGTTTTCTGTAATTATTGGAGATGAACATGATTCCATTCAGAGATAAGTAACAAAATACAATAACTAACTGAAAAGAAAGTGGTAGAAGTAACTTTCAAACTTGTGTTCAAAATTTGATTTGATAATCTTCATTTTTCTAGAACAAATACTAGAATATCACAAATAGTAAAAATTTGTAAGGGATTGTATATATTTGTATTCTGAAAGAAATCACATGTTGAAACGTTGATTAGCATAGTTTGAATATCAGGTTTTAAATCTGACAAGAATTTAATTTATCTGAGGAGAAAGTAAAAAAGTAAAATATTTCCATAAATCCATTCTGTCAGGGACCTCAGCTTTTTAACCAATAACATGTGGTGGTAGTATTAATGTGACAATTAAGCAAAGCTGTCAATGCGACACCCATATTTATTTGTTTTGGCCCATCACTGTGGCACTTTTCACCATGTAGCACAACTTAGGTTTCATTGGCCTCTGTTCTATATTAAACATAGCCACAGCCCAATAGATTGTCCCTCAAAAGATGAAGGAAATTTTGTCTAACAAAACAGTAAGAAATTCCATTCTTGAATATGAAATCCACTTTGACAGAACAGAAAAAAGAGAAATCAAAGGCCACATGGCCTGCTCAAAACCTGTCAAAAGCTCGGAAGTCTGCATGGAAAAAAAAAATGATGATGGGGGAGAGAAACATCAGATACATATAATCTGTTTGTTTCATTATGCCATGCTGAATAATGTCCCATACTCCCCGAACCACTTGGCCCACTCAACAAGTTTTGCCCAGATCACCAAGCAAGCTATCAAGAGAAGAAGTGAACCATATTTATGATGACTGAAAGCTAAAGTAGCCTATACATCAGTTAGCTTGCATATCAGATAGTGCTCTTGTGCTCATTGTCTGTTCTGTCATTAGACCACTTTAATATTTCTTTGTAGTTACTGTCCTGTCAAACACTGGCCCATCTGAATTCCATGTGGTCAGAAGGATAATACTTGGAGTTTATCAAGAGGTTTTGTATTATGAATGTAAATACAACTTGTGAAATGATTTGTTCCATGCAGTTATGCTATGTTTCACAACAAAAAAAAACAACAAAAAAATCTGTAATGAGAAAGGTCTATGAGACAAGAGATGAGAAAATTGAAACCCATATGAAATTGACTTGTTTTTTGTGTGAGTACAATTTTTTCATTACCATTGTCTCATTTCACATCTGAAGAAGGAGTGGAGTCAGGGGAAGGATTAAAGGAAGTGTATAGTCAGTGAGGAGGTCCTTTGTAGGCTTGCATTGTGTCATTCTGAAGCGTGGGTAGAGTCACCTTGAGGGTAAGCACTAGCATCAGCTGTCTAGACTGACAGGCTTGGCACACAGTGCACACTATATAGTATTATAGCTCATAGGCTAGTTTGCAGCCCAAGGTTTAAGATGGAATAATTATTCATCATGTCTAATTAAGTCCTTTTAATTCATTGTTAAAATCATTATTTTTGTTCTTTTTTTTTTGTTGAACTCATTTTTCGTAAAAGGTATCCTCATGTGACATATTGTATTTTTCAATTGCAGCTGCAACTGCGGGTATTTGACAGTGCCAAACCATCTCGTTTTGATGAGGCTGATGTAAGGATCAACGTTCGTCGCAATGTGAATCCACCAATTTTTACCCGCCAGACTTACTCCACCTCCATCTCAGAGAGAGCCAGCATTGGTGTTTCTGTTATTTCGGTGACAGCCACTGACAATGATGGGGTAAGTTACTGGACTGATTTCTTGTCATGGTGTGGAATGGAAATGGATTATCAATAGCAATCTTGGCAAAATGAATTATAAATGACTGCGGTATGATGTGCCATACAATACAATATGAAATTCACTGAGATTATCCAGTAATTGAAAAAAGTGAGAAAAAATAGCATTAAGTTTTTAAGTCCCTAAAGCACCTCTCTCTTACTGATTATCCTCTCTTTTTTAATAGTTTTATGAGTAACAGGACCATTTCTTATATTCCACCTTTGTTTTTTGTTTTGTTTTTTTGAGAAGCAGACAGACAAGAATCTCATGGGAAAACAAAAAAATCTCCACAAAAATCTTCTAATTCTTTTAATTTTGCCCTTTTTTCTTAGGGTTAATGGAGAAAACTTTCTGGGCAGTCCATCCTTTAAAACTACTTTGAAAGAAACTTTTAGTATCATACTACTCGGTTATGCATTTGACAGCCATTGGCTTTAATAAATAGTTTGTATGTTGCCTGTGGTATGTTCTTTTCTGTTTTTAAATATAATTCTTCAATCTCTCTAAAATGGTTTACAAACATTGCTTATATTGTAGTTCTTAATAGCACAACTGTCGAACCATCCCATGATTGTCTGATCTTTTCACCTGTGGAAAATGAAAGGTATGTTGATGCCTCCTACCTAATAAGAGTAGCTAATAGGCCTACGTATACTATTTACTTCTCTCAAAATGTTTATAAGCACAAATTCTGGTTTATAATCCTGTAATTCATGCTGACCAATCATTTCAGGACCGTCTGGTCTACTCACTTGTGGGAGATGACAGATGTCTAAGTACCTTCTACCTAGGCCCTGAGAGTGGCATCGTGTTCCTGAAGGCACCACTGCTTGAGGCTGCTGACAATGCTTTCACTGTAAGTTACTGTGTTTACCTTGACTAACTGAAGAGATAGACACTGGTGTCCAAAAAGCAATGGTCAAAATTATATAACTTTTGTGGGCTAGACAGGGCACTCAGAAAAATCTGGACTTGAATGTGTAATTTAGATGAACACAAGAGACACTGAAAAATCAGAAAAAAAAAGCAACATTAGTGCATGATTTTGGCAGCATATATGGAGATCCTCTGAGATGTCTTGCAATCATGCATTTGAAAATTTCATAGATACTTTTTGTATGTATGTATCTCTCACATATTGTAAACAGATGTTGTGGCTGAATGAAGAGTATTAAAGTTTTTGCTGGCACAGTAGTTCATGAACACTATTATTTACTGTAGCATGATTAAGATGTAGCATTCTTTATTATGTAGAATGAAATTTGAAATCATGCTACAGTAAATATATTTGCCAGACAGTGATAGCCCTTTTTATACTCCTTTTGACAGAATTTGCCCAGGAGATATGAGCACAACAGACAATATCTAAGTTTGTTAATATTAATTTTAATCATTCAAAGAAATTAAGTGAGACAAAACTTTTACATTCATTTTGTGTGTGCATGTGAAAAGTTTCCTTCGTAATAATCAGTATTTCAAATGCTACCTTTCCCTGTCAAACAGTGTACAGTGTCAGTAACAGACAATGGTTTTCCAGTGGCTCAGACTGACAGTGCCACTGTCTTAGTCAGTGTCAGCAGGGATACCGCACTGCCAGTCTTCACCAACAATGCTCGTTATGAGATCACCATTCCTGAGAACACTGCCATTGGAAACAGCCTGCTCAGTGTTAGGGCTTCACGAGCCAATATTATTGTAAGAAATAACTTTTGTTTCACTGTAGCAATCTCTTACCAGCATATATTTATGAATTGTTCTAGTTTATCATAGTGATATTATAATCAAATGTTTTAAAGAAAATGTTGGGTTATTTTATCTCTGCTAGTTGAAAACTGTGAGTCAATGCATAATATCACATTTATTTTCTCTGCACTGATAGTTAACAAAGCAATGCAGAAATAAGTAGACACACAGCTGGTCTTGAAATACCTTTGACATTTGGTTAAAAAAATAGTGATGAAAGTAGGAGGGAAGCAATATGGGAATATGTATTTCTTTTATGATAATTTTATAGGGTTTGAGAGGTGATTGTTGTTTCAATCTGATGTGTTATTTTCTCTCCACAGGGACGCATTTATTATGAAGTGGTTGGAGATTATCCTGCTCCAAGTTTCTTCTCTGTCCAGAACTTGACTGGAGAAGTAACTGTGTCTAATGACTTGCGCACAGACAACCTTGGCTTGGTCACCTATACTGTAAGAAGGGGGAGGGTGGGTGGGTGGGTGGGTTATACTAGGGATTGGAATTGGTAACTAGGGAAAGGCCATGTTGCCAGAGATGAATTATATGCTATTTTCGCCTCAGTGATCCACCCTTCTTGGATACCTACTGCATTATTATACATCGCACTCCAATACTCATAGAGTGCTGTGCTTTTAGGAAGCAGTACAATCATACATGATTATTTTTATGAGTAAACTTAAATGAATAGTATTTGCATTGTGTTTTAAAGTGATGTATAATAATTTGATGTTGATATTATTGATAAATTAAGAAGTGCAGCCTAAACTGCTTCAGTTGCATAGATATTGCAATGAATCCAGAAGTATAGTGTCATATACATGTACATTTGTTGGTTATGTGGCATATCAAACATACTTCACCTTTTAAATTCTGAGAGTACAAAGATTTGATCATGTCAATAAAACTGCAATGTCACTGGATTGATATATCTTATGATGGTAATTATCTCAGTCCATAATCAAAGTTCCAATAGCAGCCTGTAAAAAAAGTTGAATTGTTTCTCTTCAAATAATGTTCCTGAACTAAAATAATGATTGGTTTGTCTCTAATATTCGTGCAGTCCCAGGCCAAGGCAGGAGTGGTCTTAGAATCTCACTGACATTCTTATTATCTCAGGCAAAAGTACAAGCTGGCTTTGATTTTCATAAATGTTTTTCTCACTGTGCAGCTGCGAATTAAGGCTTATGACACTGGTGCCGCCTATTTGGCCTCCACTGCTGAAGTCTTCATCACTGTGGTGAGAAACCTTAACAGACCAGTCTTCAACCCAGCCCGTTACTTTGTCACCATCCGTGAAGATGTGGCTGTGGACACTTTCATTCAGAAACTCACTGTTTCTGATCCAGATGGTGTAAGTTTGACTATGCGAATGTGATATGATGTATATTGTCACACAATTGCCAACACAATCTGGCTAAACAAATAGAAATTGTAATTTTAGATATCCCAATGAAACAGCCCAGATATTGCTGACACAATCATCACTTTAATATGTCACAAAGGTTTATTAGTATCATGTTCTTGGTCTTCGCTAGATTGCATCAAGAAATATTTCATTTCATTTCATGGGATGAGATACCCAGTCACTTTGATTAGAGTGACTACAAGTGCATTAAGCTACAGACTGATATTGTTCCAACAACTTGTCAGTGCAATGCAGTTACTATACTTGGCTTTAAGGAATTAGAAAGAGGTCGATAAATGACTTATTAAGAATGAAAGGGGATTATGATGTCTTTTGGAATCAAGAGGAAATTTCTTTACCTGAAGGGAGAATGAAATTGAGCAAAAATATTTGTCAATGAATTTAAGACTACAATAATCTTATGTTAGCTCTAGATTTTTGTTTTATTTCTGAAGAGACCTGCATTCACATACAAAACTGCGAAGCGATTAAGTATTTTTGTTTATACATATACACAAATTTGTGTCTGAACACTCAATACTGTCATGTATAAACAAAATTCAAGAGTCAGGCTGTCAATCTTAATTATTAAACATTATCATCCTTTCATCTTGTATTTGTGTCTTAAAATACTGTGTGTAATATGCTCTCATAACAAAAGCCAATTTGTGTTTCAGAACCAAGTGACATGTACCATCAGTGGCACTGCCCGAGCACGGAATTACTTTGCTATTGACCCTGATACTTGCCTGGTTCGCATTTCTGCTCCTTTGACTGATGATGTTAGCAGGAATACAGAATATACAGTAAGCATGTCCTTCATTTCTTAATAGGTGATGAAAAAAATCACTGTAAATTTTAATTTGCATGAATTAATCTAATTTTGTATTTTAGAAAAGGGATGATGTCACAAATAATAATAATATTATTTAATCAGGTGTCAGCAATATTTTTTGCAAGAAGTTTAGTAAACTTATATCTAAGATAAAAAATCAAGACAGTAGAAGTCCTGAACTGGGAGGACAAGCCAAAAATGAGTCGTGTCACAAAATGAAAGAGATGAAAGTTAAATCATCAAATTACAAGATTTCTTTTTAAAAATATTGTAACATTGATATGCCTACTTCCATATGTGACAAAAAGGAGAATTTTTAATAAAATATGGATGATATAACAGAGAAACCCACTTCTCATCCATGATCATCAGGTAACTTACTTTACATGGTTAGTAATCATTTTCCTCCATACTTCTAAATTTTTGCTGCTGTTAGTACTTGTTCATACTTTCTGTTTTGCATCAGGATAGTGCTGTCCAAACTTTTTTCTTTTTCTTTTTTTTTTCCTTGGCACCTGATTCCCTCCAACATCTCTTTGGTAACAAGGTATGTTACAATTGGGTCCATTGACATACTTTTTTTCTTGCAGATCACAGTGAATGCTCAAGACAATGTTCAGCAGAACCAGCAATTTGCATCAGCTGAGGTGATTGTCACAGTTTTAAGAGACCTGTTCCCACCAAGGTTCAACAATCTGCCCACCACTATCAGCTTGGATGAGACCAATGCCATTGATGTGACAGTCTTTAATGCATCAGCAACTGATGAAGATTTGGAGGTGAGGAAAGAATTCAAAGAGTCTGTGAATGAACAGTGTAATAGCATGGGTACAAATTTCATGTTTGGAAAGAATAAGCAGATAGTTTCAGTTAACCATAGTTAGCAGTTTTATTTGTCTGATCTATTTGAGGCCTTAAGATACTAAGTTTTTGCAGTTACTGATCTCATTTTATGGTTAAAATTTCAGAGGACAAATCTAAATAAGGCTTGTAAAAGATTTCTTGGCAAACAGAAAGGATTAAATAGTGCTGTTATTGCCATTTAAACTCACTTCATTTACATGCATTTGAAATTTCTGAGATTATTTATTTACCAATTTACTTGTGACATATTTGTTACTTAGTATACAAAAAACACACACAAAAAAAAAAAAAGAAAAAAGATTCCTTTTAGACACTGAGTGACAGGCAAATTTAGTATCTGTTTTAATTTTTTCTCAGGGTGGCATACGATATGAAGTGATTGGCCTATTCCCATCACAAAGCTTTTTTGATGTGGACTCTGTCAGTGGTCGTGTTGTGCTGAGGAACAGCCTGATGTCTGATGCCGAAGGCAGAACATCATACACTGTAAGTTTGATAGCACACCTCAAAATCTCAAGCTGATATAGTAACAAACAGATGTCATTTAGTACATCCAAATAACAATCCCAGTTCTGTGTCATCCCCAGTTTTCTGAAGGGGAGTTGAAATTCAAATTTTGATCCATTGTTTGTTTACCTTTTCACCTGTGGCAGGAGACTCTGACTTTATTTAATTCGACTAGTTCCTTTCAGAGGTGATCAGGTGAACTGTAGGTATTTTGAGGATGGCCTGGACTTGTATATATTTGACTTGTATAGCCTTCTTTTGTTTTACAAACTGATAAGTAATGACATGAGCATCCTTTACAACTGAAATTAATTTTGAATTCAGAATTTTAGAGAAATGTCTTTTTTGTCTTTGCTTTTTTGACAGCTGGTTCTTATCTTTGTCAAGAACAGGCTTAGTTATGTTCATTTTATTTTTCAATTATTTACCATAAGACTTTCCTTGATGATCTCAGATTTTCTTTTGTTATTTGTAATTTAGATACATTTTGATTGATGTTTGTGCAGATGAAAGGACTCCTCACATTCTTAATTGTATAATAATGATGTCATATATTTCCTCACAGCTGCGCCTCCAAGCTTATGACACGGCTCACCCCAATAACCGCGCTGAAGAGGATCTCAACATCCAAGTTGTTCGCAACAGGAATGGACCAGTGTTTGATCGTACACGTTATGACTTCACCATTGCTGAAACTTTCCCACTTGGAGATGTCATAGGCACTGTGGAGGCTACAGATCTTGATGTCATGGTGGGTGACATATGATTGAAAAGGGAAATAGGCAATGTCTGTGTAGAGTCTTTGATTTTCATAATTTTGACGTTGGACACTCCATCTGAAAATGTTTTAATATTCAGTTTGTATTCTGTCTTTGAACAAATGAGAAGCAACAGAGATATCTACGTATCTGGATTGCAATCCAGATCTGAATAAATCAGAGACTAGATTCGATTCCTTATCTGTTATAAGGAGAAAACTGTTTGACCAGCAACATCCATGTAACAAGTATGTCTTTGATTCTTAAAGGTAAATGAACTTCGTTCATCAATTTTTCCAATAGCACAGGGACTGCTGTTGAGCCACTTTTATTGTTTTTAAGGAAATTTTTGTTTTTATTTCAGAAAATATATGTTTGTCTTTTATGTATTTCTATATGAAAATATTTGTTCAACAGACAATTAACTTTGAATGCAACAGTCGTAGAAAAAAAAAATGCAAATATTTAGAAAGTTATTATCATAGAGAATTCTGTGTTCATTTTGTGGTGATTAGTGCTGTAAGATGATAACATATTTGTGTCTGAATTTTTGAGTTCATGTCTTCTCTTTCAGGATCAAGTCACATTCAAGAGCTTGGCCAGTGGAGAGGCTCTGACACTGTTCTATCTCAACCAGGATAGTGGCTCTATCTCTCTGAGAAGTTCATTGCTGACAGCTCTACAGAACCAATACGCTGTGAGCAGACAAAACCTTATATACTTCAACAGTGTTGTTACCTTACTATAGCTTGTTAGTTTGTCGTGACATTGCGAAAACAAATTTTAATCTTTCAGGTAATTTAAATGAGTTGATACAGTAAGAAATAGTACAGCAATGTCTGTTACTATGTTATTTTTGCCAATTCTACAAATGTCTGATGTTTTGTAAGCTAAGAAATTCTTAACATTCAGATGTACAATGCACGTTTAAACAAACTTTAAAAAAAATAAAAAGAAAGAAATATTCTATTTTGATCTAAAATTATGCAGATACTTGTAAATCTAATTAGACTGTTGGCTACGTTCTCTCATTACAGTTTGAAGTTGAGGCTTCTGACAACCGTGCAGGCGACATCATTAGACGTGCCCGTGCCACCGTGACTATTACTATCCTGAGAGATAGTGGTCCCCCTGTGTTTGTCAGGACACCCTATATCATCAATGTCCCAATCACCCAAGCAGTTAACTCTAGCGTTTTCACTGTTGAGGCCATAGACCCAGATATCAAGGTATGTGTAGTGTCCATATCAATGTAAAAATCAGAACATGATGATTATTGTCATAATTTCTTACAACATTTTGAATAAGTTTTCATCACAAGAGCATTCTCACATCAAAATTGCAAAGTTAAACTATTAAATATAGGTTGAATAGAAAAGTGATATTATCATAAGAAAATTGGGGTTTTAATGCAACTTGGTTTTTAAATTAAAAGAATCTTCTCCTTGTCTTTGAGATCCTTCCATTGGAGAATGAAAAAATGATTATTTAAAGTCAAATGATACCTGTTTAACTGCGCAACACTGGTCTGGAATTCAGTTCTTCCTGATTTTTAGCTTTTCCTCCCTGCTTACAAACAGATATTTTATCAGTTTAGATGTATTTTCTCTTGAAAAAATAAGGATGTACTCAGTAGACGAGACTAGAGACTGCCCTGTGAGATGTTTAGTTGTGGAATGTTTGCTACTTTTCTTTATTTACGTGTATTGTCCACATACTGGTCTCATCTTTTTTAAAGTTCTTTAGCACTGCAAATAATTTCTCTGCCCCAATTTTTGTGACAGACTGTGAAATCTGTGCTTGCATGTTGCAGGGTGTCATTCGCTACAGGCTTGATGGCTTCCAGCCAGGCACTCGCTACTTCAGCTTGAACTCCAACACTGGTGCTATCTCAGTGAGAGAGTCACTGATCCGGGACACTGATGTCTTTGCTACCTACACTGTAAGCTAGTTGCTCTCTTCTTGGCAGAGTGAACCATTTTAGACTATTTTTCAACTACAACTTTTGTTCTGAGAAGTTACCATATAAACAAAAATGAAACAGGCATTTGTTCTGAAATTAACTCTTTCACTGCCCTGCATTTTGCCACTCTAAATTTAACCCTCATTTCATTGTCTTTAATCTGTATTTTACATCTCTTGGCTCAGATACAAATGAAAATCTCCACTGAATTGCATTTAATGGCGATGAGAAAACAAACTTCAGGATCTCGCCAGTGAAAGAGTTAAGACACAAGAGATTACAGAACAAACATGCAAAAAATCTGCAATGAAAAGATAAGTTCTAGATATTTGCTCTGCTGATGACCTGCAGAAAAAATTCATCTGAGATAGAGCTCATCAAGGATATAAATCTGAATAGTTCAACATATAGGAGACACTCTTGTTTGTTTTTGTTTTAATTTAGTTCAGTCTATTGTTATTCTCGATGTTATTTGTTAGTTTTGTTTCTTCTAAAAAAGTGTATTGGTAGGGGAAAAAAAATGATATATCTGTTTTTACACTTGATCAAGCCAAACTGTTTATCTCATCATAACAATAGCAACAGCACAAAGTGCATATGGCAGAGATAATTTTGGATCTCTACCACCAATTAACACATTTGCTTACATTCGGTACCATCTTTTCTTTAGCAGCCTTGAGCCTGTGCAAATTAAGCAAAAGCCTTTGTGCTTATTTGTGATAATATTATTACATTTATGAGACTATTTAATAAATTTCATTAAATATTCATCAAAAATAATCAGATAGAACAAAACTTGAACAAAGAGCTATATCCAGTGTCAATGAAATTTTGATTGTTTTCCTCTAGCCAGGTGGAATGAATCTGCCTTGATTTGACTTGATAGTCAAAGGATCTGTTAAGTGGCAATATTTACTGTAGAATCAGTCCGTAAAGGTGAATAACTAACGAAACTCTTGATCTTTTACAGCTCCTGGTGACAGCTTTTGACACGGGAAATCCTGACATTGAAACCACAGAGACTGTTCAAATCAACGTCTTGCGTAATTTGTTCACCCCCACATTCAATGCTTCCTCTTATTCTGACCGGGTCTATGATTTTGAGCCTATTGGAACACGCATCTTGCAAGTGGCTGCTTCTGATTCTGATATTACTGTAAGTTTTACAGTCTGTAGATATTTTATTTGGTACAATTTATTGTCATTGCTATGCATATCACTGTAATATCATTGCAGGTTGGTACAGTAAAGATACAAACATTTATTTGGTACTTGAAATTTTGTGTACACAGTTTTGATGTCGCTGCAGTTCATATTGTGGTAGATTGGTAAACTGAAGATATGAAAATTTCCTTGATATTTGAAATTTTGCTTACATAATTTTAGTGCCATGTCATTGCAGAAAGACATAAAAATAATTTTCCAATTGTATATTCTGACAAAGAGAAAAAAAAATGGTAAAATGCAACAGTTTCTCTTAGTCTCTCTCTTTTTTTTTTATACTCGTCTTGTAATTTTTTTCCTTTTCACTCACAATATTAAAGTAGCAGTAATTTTTTTTTCACTGATTTTTTTGTTTGCTCAAATTCCAAATTTCATTGCCATTTACTAAACTAAGAGATAATACTTCTTTTTTTTAAAATTCAGTGTATATTTTCAATGCCACCCACAATTTGTAAACCACTTATGTTTGTATTTGATTTATATCCTAGAGCCCTGAGAACAGTTTCGTCTTTGAGATTGAGAGCACTAGTACTGCTAGCAATTTCTTTGCCATCAACCCATACAATGGAATCATCACAATCAACAGAGATCTGTCTGAGAGCCAACCAGACCAGTATTCAGTAAGTCCTAGTAACGCTCAAACACCAATAATGACATTACCAGTACATAAATAACACCACTACAAACATCCATGCCAATGATAATAACACGGTGGCATTCACAACAACAGCAATAACAATAATAACAATTCTAAAACATCAGTTGGTTCTAGAGAAGTAACTTGAGTGGGAATGAAGAGGGTGGGGGTGGGGGGTGGGGCAGGGGGAATGTTTCTGTCATGGACACGATTAACATATTTACAGTCTACAAACCAATATAACTTTGTGGAAGTAATTGATATGAAAGATATTTCTTATGAAAGTCACTGTATGATTCTGTTTTCACATGACCCCTTTTACCCTTTATATACATTGATTAAAGATGATGATGATGATCTGTATTTATTGACCATAGATAACTTTGTATAATTTACTAATCCTTTATGTTTTCTTTCACTGCTCCAGTTCCGTGTGACAGTCCGTGACTTGGGTGCCACACCACGTGAGGCATTTGTCACAGTGACTATTACCATCCTGCGTAATGAGGGACGACCAAGATTTATCGATGCCAGCTCATACTCTGTTACTGTGCCAGAAACCATTTCTGTCCTGGACACTATTCTGCAGGTGAGCTACTGGTTACCGTTCCATTTTGATAACCATTATTACATATGCTGATTTACCTGTTTTATGTTCTTAATGTCATTAATACTGCGATTGGGCATAAAGTAGTTATAATCAAGCTCATGCGACTTTCAGTTATGAATGAATCTTCAAAACTCTGACCAGCTTTGGTTCTAGAGATAAGGCAAAGGATAAGGTGGGACAGAATTCCATTCACCATTGGAGGGAATAATAACCTAACACTATGGCCACAAAATATTATTTCATGTACACATATGCACATACATGACATAAGGTTTTCCAATATTACACAACATTATCAGTGCAAGACAATCTTGAAAAAGAGTGTCATGCCATCAAAATTTATCATGAGATCATTCTTCACACCTGGACCACACAAACAGGATTATATGAGTGCATTATTTGAAATAGTTTTGTTAACAATCTGTCACCTTGTTGTATTTAATCACAATTTATTTGCAGGCAAAAACTAAAAAAAACAACAACACTACCAGTTTATGAATGAAAAAAGTGAGAAAAGACAGAGAGAACTGGAGATAGAGAGAAGAGAAAAAGGAGGGAGACAAGAGAGATAGTCACATTTTGATGCTGTCCTTTTTGAAAATTATTTCATATTTAATCTGTTTTGCAAGTAGAGGTTATAAAAGTGGCATCTGTATTCCCTGAGAAAGATTCAAAATTTTATTGTTTAATTTTGTTTAGGTCTCTGCTGTTGACTCAGACCCTAGAGAAACACTCAATGGTCAGGTGACCTACTCTATTGTGGGACCTGTGGCTGCCAAGGCTTTATTCCAGATTGAGCCAGTGTCTGGTGTGATCACAGCACGGGTCTCCCTTACCACTGCCCCAGATGACTTCTATAGTGTAAGTATAAAGCAAGAGAATGGGAGTGAAGAACAGTCAATCAAAGGGAGAGAAAGAAACAGAAAAGAGAGGGAGAGATAGAGAAGTGACAGAAAAGAGAATGAGGAAGAGAGAATAGATAGGAGGAAGAGAGATAGAGAGAGAGAGAGAGAGATAGTGAGTTGGCTGTCTATTTGTTGATACTCTCAGGGCATGTTTGACTGTCATATGATAAATTTGTACTTCAAAGTCTAATAAGTCACATAATTTGATGGATCATAAACTTTCAATCCACAAAACAACTGACATAAACATAATTAAAGATTTGATGTTAAGGGGATAGAACTTATTAATTCCAGCATTGCATGCCAAGTAAAGGCTTGGAAGCATTCATCTAAAAAGTTATTACATGCTACATTAACAAATACTATTGTTCAACATAGCATTAACAAATACTATTGTTCAACATAGTTGTTAGACAGAGACAAAATTCAATAGAGTTAGTTGGTTTATCTTATTTAATGAGTATCCTATCATGACTGATATTAAAATATGGGAACATTTCAGCTGACTGTGCGAGCCAGTGACAATGGTGTGATCCCTCTGAGTGTAGAGACCACTGCCTCCATCACGATCCGTCGTGAGAGGAGTCCTTTCTTTACTCAGAATGAGTACAATGAGACCAGATCAGAAACCATTCCAGTCAACTCCAATATCATTCAGCTACGGGCTACAGATCCTCTTGATGTAAGGCATTTCTAAACACTCTGTATTGATAACAGCATTCATCTGACGTTATTGTTTGTCACTTTGTAAATGATTGATGTCTTTTTGTTTCGTTATGCATGTTCAAGTACTGTGAACACAATACATCCATTTTGGCATTAAGACAACGCTGCACTGACATCAGCATTCTAAAAGTTATTTGATAAGATTAATGTTTTAAATGACTGATGAATTTTCTGTTCCTCACTTTGATTAAACATGAGTGATGCATGAGCATTAAGTCAGCAGTTCAACAAAGTCTCATTTCAACTTGTCCTCTTTTTGTTAACAGAGAGAACTACGCTATGAGATCACCGGTGATGGTCTTGCCTCAACCTTGTTTAGGATTAACCCACAGACTGGCTTGATCACATTGGCACAATCCTTGGAGAGTGATGAGGCTGGCACATACATTGTAAGCCGGAGTCCACTCAAGTTTTCAGTTAATCATTGCATAGCTAACTCAGGCTCACTCTAATTCTATATATCTCAGAGTATATTCAGGTATTACAAGTTCTTAAAAATGTATGCAATTAATCTTGGTATAATTGCAGGTTATCAAGCCACAATTTCAATAGCTGAGCCATGAGATAGCTATATTTAATATCTAACTTATCTTCATATTATGAACAGAAAGCACAGATCATTATAGGATAGTTTGTCATTACAATATTACAAAAGAAAAAAAATATTTTTCTTAAAACATTCGAGAATATTTTGAAAGACAGTTCAGTTGGCTAAGGTGTATTTATCTGAACAATACCAAAACTTGTTTTTTTTTTTGTGTGTGTTAGATTCGAGTTTCAGCCTTTAGAGTGGAAGACTCCACTGTCAGAGCCCAGACTCTTGTTCGAGTTTTTGTGATTCGTAATGCCAACCCACCAAGATTCCTGCATGGAAATCTGGAGTACACCATCTCAGAAGATCAGCCTCTTGGTGTTTCCTTTGGCCAGGTCAATGCCTCAGATGCTGATACTGTAAGTACAAAAATATAACTATGGATCTCCACAAGTATCAAATATGCTAGATTTTTTTCCACACTCATATTTTCTTTTCTTTCAATTATCATAATTTCTCAGCTTCAATGAGATAATAAATAATTTTTGAGAAAGCTACTAACTGATGTCTTTAATTGAAAACAGTGTGGTATGGAGTGCTGCTCATCAGTACAAAATGAGAAGGCAAGAAACATTATAAGCCTTTGTAAAAGATGTGGCTGTGAAATATCCTTTGATAATGAACAAATTGAGATACTAAAAATAATAAAGGGAAAAAAAAAATGTTTTGAATAGATAAATGAGTTTACAAATTTATCTCATGTGAATGCTGGCCCTGTGGAATAGAACAGAAGATTATTTTCACAAATTTACTCCACATTGTGGATAATAGAAAACAAGTAGAATAAATTGCCATTTGTGAATTATTTTATATCCCCATGTAATTGTCGACGATATATGTACATTTACTGTTATTACCAGTGTTGAAATTCTGGAATGCCGTGGGCATTTTAATGACTGATTTTATATTCTATTTTCAAGGGTGAGAATGGTGTCTTCACCTTCTCCATCAGCAGCTCAGACTCCACACCTCAGGATTCTGATATCTACTTCTTCGTTAATCCAGTGACTGGTGTGCTGGCAGTCTCATCCAGCCTCAGGGATGTCTCAGACAGACGTCTGCAATACTCGGTCAGTACAGTCAAGCCATTGATCTTAAAAGACATAATCTAGAAAGGATGTTTAAAATAAAGAATGAAGCGTGATTAAAATAATTAATGATAGTGGTTAACTTCAACAAAATGTAAAGTTGAATTCAGACATTTGGCATTTTAGATAAACTTGTTTTTCATATTTGCAGAGTCTTATTTTATTTATTTACTATTTCTATTAATATATTAATTTAGCTAGTCATCAGCCTGTTCCTTGATATTCAATATAATATTTCATATATAATATCTGTGTAAAATAATCATGATTATGCTGAAGGCTATACTAGTAATAAAGATAGAAAAGCCAGAAAGAGAAAACAAAAATGATACAAAATTTATATATTTCATATTATTGAGCCATGTGTTTGATTAAAAAAAAGTAATATACACTATTTGCCTTTGGTGTATAACCAAAATATGCATGCAAAATGTGGCTTCACTTCTTTTTTGATAAAAGGTATATGAACAAAAATGAACAGCTTAAATATAAACAGCTGGAGTTAGATGTGTATGAATACATCTCTCTTCTTTTGTACTCGGCAGCTCTCAATTGTGGCCACTGACAATGGTTTCCCAAGACAGGCAACATCTGTTCGTGTCACTGTCTTTGTGGTGCGCAATAGATTTGGACCTGTGTTCAGACAGGATGTCTACGAGGTGGACATAAGTGAGAACATTTTGCCAGGCACAAGTATTGTGAGGGTGGAAGCAACTGAACAAGAAGGAGTAAGTTAGAGCCATTTCTGACAAAAAACTTATTTATGTTGAAACAATAAAAACTGATGGAAAGATAGAGTAAGAGAGCAAAAAAAAAAAAAAAAAGCAATGCCAGATTTTTATTTCAGATTCACTGGAGCTTAAAATGAATTTACTGAGAGTTAAATGTTGGGATATAAAGTGGCTTTGCTTACTTTAAGCTCTGAAGATATAATTTAGTGATAACTGTCTTCTTTTCCTTAATTGTAAAATGGGATCTCATTTCCAATATTGCTGAATGACCAGCAGTTGGGAATTTGCTGTTGAACTGTTTTACCTATGCTGTTCCAGTTTTGACACAAGAAAGTGATTGTGTTTTCATATATATATTTCTTAACAGGATGAGCTTCAGTACTCTCTGGTTAGCACTGTGCCAGCCACTCTGTACTTTGTCATTAACCCCAGGAACGGTGTCATCAGTACTAATTCATCCATTGTTGCTGACACCACTATGCAATACAGGGTAAGTCAGATGGATAAAAACAGGAGGCATTGTCAGGATAGTAGTGTGCTATGACAATGTCCTTTTGGGGGGGGGGGGGCAAGCAGAGATAAATGAAACTGCTGACATGTTTTATTTTCCTCTGTATCACATTGTAGCCTAAACAGTCAGGCAAAAATGATACAAATTTTGGAAAAAATATGCAGATGATATTGATATATTCAGATATATTACGGAAGATAATTTGCATTGTAGTCAGTGGTTTAAAAATATTGAAAGTATATCATGAGAAAGTCTACTGAAATATTTTCACACGCACAGAACTGACTAAGAGTGATTGGACAACTAGACTTTGAGTTTATTATAAAAACTTTGGTTTCTCCTGGATATGTGTGGAGCTCACTACTTTTGGCCATGTGATCCAGCTTCTTTAGCTGTGTGTGAATCTTCAAGCTGTGTCTGCCCAGTCCATCATATTCCAGAATTACTTGAACTTTGCCACAAAAAAAATATCATCTCCACATTACATTTTATAGCAAAATCTATAGTAATTTATTGGGAAAGCTGTATCCCAATATTTGATTTAACAGCATATTCTGAACATATTTAAGCTGTCTTTCTTTTTCTCCACTCTTTGTCTCACCACTTTTGTAGAGAATTGTCTGAATTTGCTGTTGTAAAAGATCATATTCGGCATTGACATTATAGCATAATCAGGATTATCTAGTGAAAAGCAACATCTTCAAGTTTGATTTAGCAACACAATATATGGCTACGTTAAAATGTCCCCTCAGATTTCATCTCACAAAGATTTGTATATTATCTTTGAGCTGTGCCTTTCTAGCTGAATCCCAGGATGCTTGAAGTAACACCTACTCTCTTTCTCTATCAGATGACAGCCCAAGTAGTAGATGTTCCTAGCCAGTCGACCTCTCCCAGAACAGCTCTTGCCCTGGTCATCATCAATGTGTCCCGCAACCCTTCAGCACCAGTCTTTGACCAGACAAACTACAACGTTACCATCTCTGAGTACTTGTCTGTGCGAGGTCTGGTGGCCTCAATGGTAGCCACAGATGCTGATCCAATCAATGTAAGTTTTTGCACATATTGGGTGATAGACTAATTCCAGTAAATGAGATATGATAGAAAAGATGAACTTTGTTAGAAAGTGGAAATTTTGTTCACTCTTATTATGCAACAACAATATACAAGTTGTCACACACACTTACAATGCGCAGTATTAGAGACACTCTTTTTTTTAATCTATCATTTTTATATTGCTTTCAGAATAAAAAATTTTGTTTGAAGTGAGAAAAAACTGAAATGTTATTTGCAAGTCACAATTTGCCACAATCTTAGGAGGCGAAGATGACAATACAATCTTGTTCTTTTCACACAGAGTCCAAGTGGGACCTTGGTTTACTCCATCACCAACATTGCCTTTGACACACCCACTAGTGGACTGTCTCTGCCCAACAGTTTCGATTATTTCGTCATCAGTCCCACCACTGGCATGGTATATCTAGCCCAACCGCTGACCACCATCAGAGTACCCGACAGATTTGTTGTAAGTGCCCTTTTATGTATCAGATGCAGAGGCTAGGTAGACCGCCATGTGGTCTTTATAGTAGACCACTTGATTACAGGCTAGATGTGCCAGTCAGCAGACAACTGTGTATTTTATTTATTTTACAAAAATTGGTCAGAAATACAAGAAAATGCTCATAAATATGCAAAATATGGAAAACCCGCAAAGCACCAACAAAACAAATATTAGATCTAACCTTTTCGTAAGGTTGGAATGTCCCTTACTGGCTCTTATAGACAGGGGCCTCTTGTCTTGTACAATTAGCAGGCCTACAATCAAACATTGTTAACACAAGATCTATATTAACATGAAATTATTGTAATTCTGTAGATCGTTCATGTTGTTAAATGTGTATTGAAAATTTTTAGAGTTTATCATCATGTTGTGATGTTTACACAATCACATTGCCGAGTAACGGACATCGCCCCGTCATAGATCTAGATTTTGATTTAGAGTCCTCTAAATTAATTTTGAGAAGCACTTTGTGCTTCATCAATGGTGACATTAGCATTTGGAAACAAAATACAAATAACGTAATGTCCATGTACACATCAACGCTCACATGTCTGCATTTATTGAGAGAAAGACAACTTGTGGGGCTGAAGCAGTGGGCATAATAGGTTCTTCTTAAATTTCTGCTGACATATATCTAGCTCCAAGTCTATTAAGGCAAACTGCTTCTAAGTTCTAGATCTAAATCAACTTTCTGAACCGGTTGCAAAATGTGACAGAGCCATCGGATGCATTCAAAAATAGATCTACAGGTATAACATAAATGTGATGATTTGTCAGTAACATTTATGTAGTTTGCAGGTGTCTCTTTTTATGACAAAGATTCAGGATTGCAAAGTGCAAATGTCAAAACAGAGGGGTTGGGGGGTGAGGGGTCTACGTAGACACTTCCATCAAATGTACACTTAGCTCTTTGTTTTTGCCTGGAGGGCTTCTTAGGCCTGGATTATTGTGAAATAATTTTTGTTTGTGAGCAAATGGATCGACATTTTCACTCTTTGCATATAAAAACATGAAAATAATTAAATGTAATAGACGTGATTGAAAAAAATTAATAAATGAGTTTTCTTGAAAGCATTTGTCAACCACTATTGTTTTGTTTTTCCTTCAGCTGACAGTCCAAGCTGCCGACAGTGCCATTCCACCAAAGACTGCTGTTGCTTATCTGGAGGTCAAGATTGTCAGGAATATCCACACTCCACTCTTCACAGCCGAGAACTACACTGCTGCTATTGAGAATACATGGGCTGTAGGCCGACCACTCTTCACTGTGACAGCCAGGGATAGAGACATCAATGTGACTCTGAATCAAAATGTGAGAGCTGTAAACTATTTGTAATTGACTTTCAATATAAAGAGATCAGAAACTGAATTAGTCATACTCTATCATCACAGCAAAAATAAAAAAGTTTAATACAAATGAGAATTCACGAAAATGGAAGAAATAATTCAGCATTTTTGTTTCATAGAGATGCAAGAATTTGAGTTTAAGACTTAACTTGTCCAGGAGTGAAGCTCAGGAGATGATTGGCAAAACTTTATTTCATATCCCTGAAAACATGAACCCTTCAGTTTAGCAATTTTCAGGTGCCTGGCTTTTGTAATGAAGTGAGGGATTTTACTGCTCATACATGTTTCCTTATTTGGTCGACATGTGTCAGTTAGCAAATACAGTGTAATTATGCACGTCTTTGTGGTGTTTCTTCATATGGTAGAGGTGCTGTCTATAACTTTTGGAATATGAGTAATGTGTAGCTTTTGGTCTCTGTGATAAACAGATGTCTTGATTTGTTGCAAAGTGTCTTGGCAATGAAAATGCAAAGAACTACTTCCTGTATGCAGTCAAAGTGCAAGATTTTAGAATCGTTATGGTAATCTTGTTCTATATTTCAGACTCCTAATGCTGATTTTGAGTACTTGGTGGACCCAGATTATCAAGTAGCGGCCAAATACTTTGGTGTCACACAGGATGGCATCGTGTTTGTGAGAGAATCATTGCTGTCAGATGATAGACTGTCATACTTTGTAAGTAACCACTGTTGTCTATAGGTATTCATTAAAGAACTAATTTGACTACATGTGTTTATTGCATTAGCAATTCACATCAATGTATGCAGTTTTCTTGTATAAGTCTTGTACATAATTGTCACATGATGTGATATTCATTCTCTTTTGTTGGGTAACGATAGAAAACTCATGAAAAATAAGCAAAATGACAAATTAGTCATTGCTACACTTTCTCTGTACTCTTCTGGGACTGTAAGGTAGACTTTGACTGAAAATATTATTACTCACTCTCTAGTCAGAATTTGAGTAGGCCTACCTGGAACTGGAAAATGATTTACTAATGAAATTGCAGTGTCTGTGCATAAAAGTTATCTTTGACAAAGTTTTGTCTCTGCATGTTCTTATTGCTGAAATGGAAAATCTGCTATTTCCTGATGCAAAATTGTTCTTGTTCTTGTTTTTCCACACTTTTCTTTTTTGCTTTCATTGGAGACAGTCCTATATATCTTTCACATAATGAAATGAGCTGAAAAAGCATCTGCCTTGTTTGTTTTTTCCACTGTTTGACGTGAGGAGGCAAAAACACTTCACTTTCTTCCTTTCCTCTCTTCAATTTGCCTTTCATCATATTTCTTTTCTTTCCTGTCAGAGATGGAGCCATTAACATTTACTCTATTCCCTTTTCATTTTGTCTTCCACCAGTTCTACCTCATTGCCATTGACAAGAGCTGGAAACCCCTCAGTAGCAGAGCTGCTGTGAGGGTGACTGTGGACAGGACTGAAGTTGGAGAGAGAATCCTAGGCTTTACCCAGAGAGTCATTCCGTGAGTGGATTGGATTTTTTACTCCCAGCTCAAAAGGAATCTTATCTGCCCTTTGGTAACATACTATCACTGGCCTATAATTATAAGTTATTTTCATAACTTCTTCAGATATTTGAAAAGAAAATTGGATATAAAGAACGACCATGTGATGAGTTATGCCATCATGAGTGTAATGCATAATTCTATGGGCACATTTCTTCTTTAATGGCATATCAATTATATTTGGGGCATAAATCAGATCTCTGCTGTTATTTTAGGGTCATGCATTTCACCAGTCAGTCTTTCTGACACAAAACAAATCATTTGATTATATGTTTTGCCTGATAATTTGCAGCTGGGTACTGGAGGAGAATTTACCAAGTGATAGTCAACCTGTCCTTACCTTACCTGTGGGCAATGTTGATTCAGCAGTCAGATGTGACATCATTGCCATCAACAACGTTCCTGTCTCTGTCAGCAGTATGTAAACATTTTCTTCTGATTTATGTCCAGATTTATTTGTTTGTCTTTTATTGTGGTCTTATTATTTTCACAATTGATTTACGGATTTTTTAGTAGTCTGTGTTAGACTAAATTAGAGCTAAAAAAAAGAAAATAAGAGTCAAGAGTGGTCCTTGTTTAGTTTTCTTTTTCAAGTGATTGTTTGACAGCGTCAGTAAAAGACCTGGTGTTTGGAACAGGACAATGACATCTTCCTGTTTGAGTTAAAGTTCTTGATCACCTGCATATTAGCTCATTGCCATGGTTAGAATACTAACAGCCTATTTAACATCTTTTGTCCAAAGTGATTGTGTACTTTCACAGGCTAATTGGAGCGCAGAGTATTGGTCAGGCTTGTAGTTTTCATTAGTTTGTATGGCCCTTTGTTTGAAGAGACTACACATGATTGGTAGAAACCAGTAACCTATGTTTAGGATAAGGTTAAAAGTAAATTTCGTAGCTTAATGCCATAATTATGAAACATGAATGCAGCCATTAGGGGCAAAAACATTCTGATTTATGCAAGTGTAGTTGTGCCTGAGCTCAGACTGTTTTATAATTCCAAATCCCTAAACTCTAAATTCCCATTTCTCTGGAACTCCTGTATGAGACATAGACAGACAAAACTTGCTATGTAAGGTAAAACTAACAGAATGGTCATGAAACAACTTCTTTTATAAGAAAAAGAGTGTTCAAACATTATTTCGTATTTGAGAAGTGTGCACTATCCATCAGCTTTCTCAAAAATCTTATACCTAATTGTTTTGTTCTATTTTGACATTTACTCCAGATTTGTTTGGGATCCGCACGACCACTGATGGCCGCAACTGTGAGCTGTTCATTTTGGGTAACTTGGATCATGAGGAACAAAACAGTTACAATATTACCATTCAAGTTAGCAGGGCCATCTCACCTGTTGGTCGTAGGAAGAGACAGATCATCAACAGTGAGTTTGCTTTTCTTTATTGTCCAAAAAGATCACTATAGAACAACAGATATTTTTTTCATGTGTATCCACAAATACAGTCTGTCCTATGAATATTTGTCATAGAGACTCCCTGTTGACTAGTAATTGCTTGTGCTGGGGTGTCCCATGTCTCAATTGTTCTTAGTTTCTACGCATGTTCTTCTCGTCTATATACTGAATTTCCATCTTTTTTCAGTGGCAGGTGTTCTTAGTTTTGTTCCATGTTTTTCTCAGTTTTCTGTCAATTTTCTTCATATCTTAATTATTTTCAGGTGTTACACATTCTCCCTAACTTTGTGTTGGATGGCTGCATATGATCTACTTAAGCTTTGGTTTTACTTAGGCTATCCCTGTTTATGTATAAATATTCTCAAATTTCTTTGATTTTAATTTGCAGACTTGCTCTCTCTCTCTCAGTTCCTGCAGGTTCCCCTCCCTATTATTATTTCCAAGTGTCCTAGTCATTTTTTGTTTTTGCTATTTTTTTCCCTAAATTTTTATATTACATGTACCTGTTTTTCTTGTTTCTCATTCATGTTCTGCCTTTTCCATGTGCCACAAATGATTAGATATGCTGGAATATTTCGATAGTCCAAGCTTGTTTAATTCTTATAAGCTTTTTAACTTTAACAGACATTTCCAGATGTCTTAATTTTTGTTCCAGATTCTTATTTATGCTCGCTTAAGCTATATATCAATGCCTCTATAGTTCTATTTGTTGTAAGTTTTTGATGCATACTTTGCTATTTAGTGAAGTGTGTAAATGTCCTAACTGTTGTTAGTTAAAAATTATGTTCTTTCTTCCCAGTTGTGTCTACTAAATTCTCAATGCACTGGTTATTCAACAAGCTGATCATAGTTTCTAGGATGCTTTTTTTTCAAAGTATACAGTGACTCTGTGGTCAGTGTTCCAGCTCATATTTATTCACTCTGACTGTTCTGTCTTCCTCAGTTGCTGACACCACACCCATTATGAATGTGCTGTTGACTGTCACGGACAAAAATGACAACTTCCCACAGTGGGTTTACCCGACTTACCCTGCCTCTGTAGTCCAGGATGCATATGTCTTTGCCATCGGCAGACAGTCTACCCCAGGTGCCAGCATAGGCAAAGTACAGGTAAGTCACTGCAAAATATTAGTGACAAAGTGGAGATAGTCATAGTTGGTCACCATGATTGTCCAAAATTATATTCCATACATTTTGTTATGCCTTTCATAATTTGAAGGGTTTCCGGGCAAAAGGAGACATATCTAAAATCACTGTTTAGAGAAAAATGACAAATTTTTCTCTAGTGGTTTGTAATTTATCTCATTAAAAACTAGACTTTTCTGAAGATTTTCGCAAAGGATAGGTCGTGTTTGGTAAAAAGGAAAGTCCTTACTAGCACTATCACTATTCCCAGTGTTGAGGGGTATAACTCAAAATTTTCAAAAATGGTGTTTGTCCAGTTTTGCCCTGAAACCCTTCACATGTAATGCTCGTCTGTTCAGCATTACATTTTATATACTTTGATCAGCCTTTTGACGTGTAAGTGTATCCATCCTGTTAGGCATAATATAACCGTAATTGTGCTGATGTGCTGTTCACCCCTTGAATCGTTGTCACCAATGCCTGAATAAAACCCTGTCCTTAGCCTTCTGGGACAAGAACACACACATCTTGTTTCATGTTCAAAATCTCTCATAAACACAAACCTCAAGCCTCAAGCACCTTGGGCACAGACAAACTTAATCACTGTATCCTAAATGTTCCTGCCCCAAAGCGACCTATTAGATCTATTTTTAACTATAGTGGATGCATTATGACTGGAGTAAATATGTCACCCTGGTTTACTGGACTGTGGGGAATTTGACACCGGAAAATGCACCCTGTGTACCAGTCCATAGGGTTCAACGTTATGGTTTTGATAGCTTTTCAGCTTCCTGGCTTGGTGGTTATCTCAGCTGTAAAGGCTTGATGGTTAAACCCCAACACAAACAATAAAACAAATGTGGTGATAATGGTGTGGGTAAAGTGAAGATGGGTCTCATTAAATTAATGGGTGTTTGGGTAAAGTAGAGACAGATCACTGTTAAAATAGTATGACGTAAATGTGAGCAAAGTGGGGGCATGTCCATGTTAAAAATAATGTAACACAGGTGTTGGCAAAGTTGGGTAGTTTCTGTCAGATAATGTGTATAAATATGGACAAAACTGAGATAGGTCATTGTCAAAACAATGTGGTATTAGTGTGGACAAAGTGGAGATAGGTAATTGTTGTATAAGTGTGGACAAAATCGAGAAAGATCACCCTTAAACTAGTGTAATACAGGGGTGAGCAAATTAGAGAAAGGTCACTGTTAAAATAGTGTGGCACATGTATAAGTGTGGCACAGAAAACATACTTCACTGTTATAATATTGATAATATTGTAGTCTGGGTAAAGTGGAGATAGGTCACTGTTAAAATAGTGTGGTGTAGATATGGGCAAAGTGGAGACAGGTCACTGTTAAAATAGCATGTTGTAAATGTGGGCAAAGTGAAGTTAAAGTAATCAGATGATGTGAACTGATTACTAGTTAATTGAAGCATTCATCTGTATGGATTGCATGGCAGCTTTTAAATCATGACCAATTCTTCACCAAATGAATAAAAATTTGTTATGGTAATAATTTTAAAATGCATAGAGCAGGTCTATTGCGTAATAGTCTGAGCACAGTTTATGGTTTTTGATGCAAACTATGCAAACATATAAACATACCAGTAGTATGCCATGATCATGCCAATCTACAAAATATTCAATATTTAAACTTTCTATAATTTTGTGATTGTGAATTTGTTCAGGCAACTGATGCAGATTCAGGCTCGAATGCTGCAATAACCTACAGCTTGAACAGTGTGAGCCAGAATTCACCATTCTTCTTGAGTAATGCGCAGGAACTGATCCTGCGAGGCAGCCTGGAATCAATTGACGACACTCAGTATGTGCTCTCGGCCAGAGCCACTGATGCAGGTGTCCCATCTAGGGAATCTTTGACCAGCATCTATGTAAGTATTTCAGATGAGATAAATATGATAGTCCAAACTTTGTTTGTCCTCAAAATTAAATTCGTTTTCCAGTTGATGAGATACAATATACTTGCAACATGCATCAATATACCTGCAGCATGCATTCACATGCACATGTCCTACATGTCATGAATAGCATCAGGACAAGGCAGGTTAAAATCAAATCCCTACAGCTTTATAAGTGTATTGTTGATGGCAGAGAATTGCTTCCTTATTGCTTATGAAGACTTATTGTTTGTTTCAGGAGGCTAAAATAATATATCGGTCCATACGATCACATAATCACATTTTCATATTATATGTTGGCGTATAGTTCACAATCATGATTGACCAAGCTTACTATATCATTTGTCTATGTTCCATTTTGAGGGATTTCATGCTAATTTCCTTGCAAATAGCTAACCTCCATTCAGGCCTGTTTGTGGCCTGATTTACCATTGTTCTTCACTGCTGTTACCCCATTATCACTTAGTCCACAACACACCTGGCTATATTTTTAGTATCAAATCAACTGGGTAAGCACCATAATATGTTGCCTTATCAAGATAACATTCATTCAGATATAAGTAAATTCATGATAGTTTTATCATTTTGGATGTTAAAATTTAGAGCCAAAAAAGCAAAGAAATGTTTTTCAGTGAAGCTGTCATCAGGTCTTGCATGAAAAAAGCATGACAATTTATAAGTTTCAGTGTCCTCCTCAGTAACATGAGTGATGCTGTTCTTTAGAGCAAGAAAAGCAGGTGAAGTGTTGGATTTTGAAGAATAGGATAAATGTATTCAAAAGTTGCTGTAGAAAAGAAACTTCTGTTAATATCAAATGTATTCAACATCTATCTTTAAAATAATCATCAGTATCCATGCTTTTGTAATAACAAAATCAGGCAGATGGAATTTGTCAGTCTGAGCAGACAGGTCATGTTGAAGAGGAAAAAGTTTAAACCTCAACCTTTTTTTGGCAAACCTAATTTGCTGGAAAGCTTTGGGAGTAATCTCTGAGGAAAATTCTGGAATTAGAGTTCCTTATGCAGTTGCCTACTATATACAGAGATATTCTAGCAACTCGTGCCAACTTGTTGGTGCCAGATATACTTGCCTCTGCTGTTCCTTTGAATCCATCAGAATATGAAGAGGGAAGTTCTTCTACATTGGGCAATAAACGGTTTTCCATATCATCTTTCATGGAGTTGTGCCTGAGTGAAGACACTGCAACCTTGCCTCACATCGTCGAATAGCAAAATCTGTTCTCATCTGAGGCATTATAGACATTTTGACTTAGACAATAACATTTTTATCCTTTCTTTCAGAAGAATATAGCTCTGTTTTATTTGATGTCCAAATTAAATATACCCAAACAGTCTTAGGCAGTTGAAATTGACACTTTTCTTTCTGTTTGATCCAGTTGCTATTATTGTTCTTTGATAACAGGTGGATGTCATTGTGGATGACAACCGTTTCATTCTAATCATAAGTAACTCAAAGGCTGAGCAAATTGTGCCCATTGTTGAAAACATGCGACTAAAACTACAGGACATCACAGGTGGCATTGTGCTTTTGGAATCAATTCAGTCTCGGCTGGCACTGGATGGCGGAAAGCTGTCCTTTGATCATGAAGGGTGAGTGAAGGCAATTTGAAAGGGGGGGAGGGGGAACAACAACATTTTTTTTTGCATATTAAATGTGTTATAACACTGTTGCTGAAACCTTTTGAACTCTTTTGTTCTTGGATGCTAACAGTGTCAGTTGAAACTGCTGGAATGGGATTACTTCTATAAAGATATTGGTCTATACCCAAGAAATGATAGTTTGGGTATAAATGGTGGCACAGGACAAATACATGTACCTCACAACCTGCTTGTATGATGTTTGGATAGCCATTCAAATGTGAAGGATGAAGTGTCTCAAGCAAGGCTATTCATATGAGACATAGTAAGGGCATTTGGATATAAAACAAACTTTAGGTTTTATCCCAAGCCATCCAGGACGGAGACAGCAATAATTGTAGTCTAGTCATTTTGAGACAATCTAAGAGTATTATCACCAAGAGTGAAATTGTGTCAATGAGACTTAACCATGATTTAGCAGCTGGATATTCATTAGTTCCATCAAAACTCCAGAAAGAACCAAAGGAATCAAAAGTAACACACTTCATAATATACATTCCTTTTATTGAAGCTCTGACAAAGCTTACTTTATATGGTTCAGAAAGTGTTCATTATGGCATTATATTACTGCTGTAGGTATCCCATTTATTATGATGAAATTAGATGAATATTTTTGACCATTAAAAGAAAATCTGTTGGTCTTGTTTTACATGTTGTAGTGACTAAAACATTACAAGAGCATGAGAGGTGTAACATTCTGCATTCTCAGGTTTATATGTCTTTTTCCTTGTTTCCCTACAGTGACTAAATTTGTTGGTTTACCTTTGTACTTTCTTCCTTTCCAGCACTGATGTGACTTTTGTCGTTGCTGATACTAGCAGTTTTAGACTGTATGCCAACACAGCTCTAGGCCTGTAAGTTATTTCCAATCATTTTGTGTCATCTGTTTTCAGTGGCTTTGTATCAACAAATTAACATGCTTCTTGGGACTGACATATGTTGATTCTTTATCTCCAGCTTATTATGTTTTTTTTTTTTTTTTAAATCTAGCTTCTTCTGGAATATTACATTCAGATAACATAGACAGCATGAAAGAAAGAATGTGAAAATTCCTTAAATGCATGCTGTTTTCTACATTGAACAGCTTGCACTTTGAACCACCTACTAGTTTGCTAAAATACCCAAATTTCAGATGCAGTTTTTCTTTTTACACCGTCATCTGTAATGTAATTCTTCAGAATATTCTCAAACTAAAATGACAGGTTATTTTGTTTTTGTCATGGAAAGAGTAAATACCAGACCTAAATTAATTTTCCCCACAGCATCACTAGCAATCAGGCTACAAATGTGAAACTGGCGGAGTTGAGCAACCAATTCACAGGCCTCAGCCTGAACATCCGACGACCCTATGATCTGTCCTTGGTCACCTCGGCCTCAGAGGAGGTGCAAAGGAGCCTGCCTCAGTGGGGGAACAACGTGATCAGGCCCATGCAGAAATCCCATATATGGTGGATGGATGACCCATGGGCATTCTTTGTGGCCATTGCTGGAGTGATCATCCTGGCTGCACTTATTGGCTTACTGGTTCTCCGACGCTCCTATGTCAAGTGAGTGTTTTCCTCACAATTCTGATACACTGTTCTAGATTACCAGCTCTTCTTATTCAGGGATTCCATGTAGTTTGGATATTATTATTCAAAGAATGTGTCTAATATACATGTACATCCCCAATAGGATTATGATTACTGATGTATATTTAGATTTTAGTTTAATGGTCAGCTTGATTATGGCTACATTGCCTCATGATCACTGATGATGCTGTTAGATAGTCCAGAAGATTCGTATTAGTGATAGATACTGTTTGGTCTGCACATAGTTACAATCCTAATATTATTGTTTCAGATACACCCACTTTGTTAAGAGATACAGGATCTACCAGACCACCATGGCGAGCGCTGACTTCACAGAGCCACCAAGTTTTTTGAGAGAATATGAGACTCAGGTAGGGCAAGATAGTGCAGAACAAAATGGTTTAATTAAGTTCAGATTTTGAAGATAAGAAATAAGAGAAGCTGAGGTAGTCACACTCAGCCTAGATGCTGACAGTTTATTTTTGGGCTGTATTCAGTTATGGCATAATGACCTAGGTGTCAAAGTTTAAATACAGTCAGTTGGAGAAGAGAAATATGTTTCCAAGAGAGAGGATATTTAGTAAATTACCTTGTTTGACAGTTTAGTGACATTCTATGATGTTGACCTGTCATTGATTCTTTCTTTTCCACTTCCTCCTATCATTCTCTTTCCTCTTTTTTCTTTTCCTCTCTCAAGATGAATATATAACTAGTTCATGTTTGTCGCAGTCATACCGTTTTTATGATGAATGATTTTGTGTGGTCTTTCCAGAGCTTGAACATGTACGTTCCTCCTGATGAGACAGTTCAAGAACTTGGTGAGATCAACATGAACTTCCAGGGCGATGGAGCGACTCCTAGAGGTGGCGGTGGTGCTGGTACCGTCATGAATCCTGTCTATGGAAAGTGAGTAACCAGGCATTTTGGCTGGCTTAGGGTTTAAATATAAATTACCTTAAGAAAAAAAAAAGTGAAGGAACTCAATATTGTGTGGTAAAACTCATATACTGCCATTGGCATGGCAAGCTGTGTCAGGCATCTTCACACTGGTCAATGAACACAGAGATCTGCTGTGTCTTAGGATCAGGATATCAAGCAAGCTAATTTCAAAGTCAGTAATACATCCGCCCACCTACTGTTCATAGAGATGAAGTTCATTCATTCTGAGGACATCACAACTTGCCTACCTCACAGTTTTTAGATGTAATGATTTTAAGATCTCTTCAAAGATAACTTCTACAGAAACATCTTGCACCAGAGTGAAAGATGTCACTGAGTCAGAACAGTTACCACTCTAGGTGGAGCTATCTAAAAGCTAAATGAAGTCTGTGCTCGAAATATGAAGAGAAATCAATGAGAGATTTAAATTTACATTATTAATTTAAACTGGCTGTCTATGAAATCTGAATAAACTGTAAACCCTTGCATTTGATGATCTCATTAATTATGTCCCAAATTATCAGACAAAATTAAAAATGCAACAAAAAAAAAAACAACAAAAAAACATAACAAAACATATTGGCTGAGGTTATGGTCTGCAAAATAGTGTATGGACATGTAGATCAGAGCAGCTTTCCAATTCTAATGAATGATAATATTGGGAGAAATTTTGGATTTATTATACACGATAAATGACGCTGGAAATTCACAGTTTGGACAAATTTCTTAACAGCTGTGATTCTTAAAAAATCTGTGCTAATGATAACCTGGTGTAGCTTGAAATACTATGAGATCAGGTTTGTCATTTTAATCCTGTTATAGAAGATTCATTCTTTCAAATTGCATGCTTTTGCTTTAGCTGTAACCATTGTTTAAGTCAGCTTGTAATATTCTAACATTGTAGTCGCTTATGGAAGACTTGACATTGATGTTTCTGTATTGTAATGGTGAAATAATGCGTTGTATTTGTTAACACAAGATAGAGAAAACTGGCCATGTGAAAAGACTGTCCCTACCTGCCCAGTGACACAATTTCCGAATATTAGTAAATATGAAATACTCTGGAGCACCAGGTGATTTGCACTTTTACTGCAGTTTTTAATACACTGATGGAGAACAATTGCGCAATGGGATTAATAACAGAAAAAAATGCCCAGGCTCATAATTTTTTAACAATGTAATTTGGAATATACAGTCTAAGAATAACATTAGAAATGCATCGTCTCATAACTTTCCAACAGTAATGGATGAAAGGATACTGACAATCACAATGGAGATGTTCAGACTCATAACTATATTTGGATTAACTTATTAGTCATGATTTGTGTGTATGGCTAACACTTTCCTTTTTCTATAGGCTTTAGTGACTACATTCTTCCATTTGTCTCACCATACTAATACTTTATGGGCAAAAACTAAACATGTGGTCACAATAAATTGTTCAGAATTTTATGTAGATTTTTTTTTTTTTTTTTATAAATGACTGCAAGAATGTTTTCAGTTATTTATTGTACTGCTCAAAACCATTGAATCTGACCACTTGCTTTAGTAGAATATAAATTAATTTGAATGAAATTGTGCCTTGCTTAGGCCATTTTTGTGTGTGCAGTGTATATCTGACCGGTGTCAGAGCTCACGGTTTGCAGTAAATTTGTAGTAACAGTCACTATTGATACTTACCATGAATGTTAGTTATTTTCAGGACTTGCTTTCTGTTGTTCTGTCACTGGTGGTTTATTAACCACCGTTTTGGTTTAATGTCCTCTGCATGTTGGCATAGCTTTTGACATTTTCCTCTGTGACTACTGTGTTTACCAACTTTGAAACTGTCTCTCTGGGTTATGAGCAGTCGATACTTGCATGACCTCCTATTAAATTGCAATGACTGTTAATGTATATTGGTTCCTATAGTGACTTTTTGCATAGCCAATAGCGCATTCATTGCACCACAGTTTGCAACAATGGCCATAGTTAATGGCTATTATTGAGGGTTGTCACTCCTAATTTCTTGACAACGTTTTACAGTCACATTCATAAGATAGTTGCGTACGTCATTGGAGCTGTTTTGTGTAAAAAAAAAAAAAAAGTTCCATGTCACCATATAACATCATAGATATTTTATTTTAAATGGTGCAAGCTGTTTCTGAAATTTAAGTTGGAAAAACAATTTAAGAGAAATATAGTAAAAGTGAACAGTCAGTTTTTCCAAAGAATGACTTAGGCAATTCTAGCGTAAGCCTGACATTAAATTTTATGTTGGCTGCTAGCAATCCCCTGTACTGCTTGCTGATGGCTTGCATGATATCCAATGTGCTGACAGCCCCAGACTACAACCTGATGATTGCATTTGCTACTTTTACAGTATGCCGTGGATTCTGAGTGTTTTGCATGATTTTTTCAATTTTGTATGCTGCCTATTTGCATCCATGAAGGATTGCACTAATTACACTGCTTGGCAATGTGTTTCTCTGCTTGGCTTGCCACTAACAAACTGCCATTTGTCCACATTTCAGGGTACCTTACTGATGTTCCCCTCCCCCTTGTATCAACAGGAACGCTACTACTTCAGTTACGGAACATCGAGAGGGAACCACTCTGCTTTAGGAGGAGATTCCATGCCTTGATTGATACTCGACTTTTGACCTATTTTCTTTAATCGTGTTCTTTTTTTTTAATTTCTCGTAAATAAAAGGACAGTAGATAGTCTTCTTCTCAATTCTTAACTAACATAGTATTACTAATAGTCTCAGAATGTTAGAACTCTGGTTTGTGCCCAGTATGTAACCCTTCATTACAGACCAGCGGCTGGTGAAACCCTTTTGAATATTAGTGTCTCAGGACAGAAGTACATGTATTTGAATGTTAGTTTCAGTTCACAAGTTGATGATTTGTTATCATTCAAAGTAAGTATGTTGTAAATCTCTCACATAGAAAGAACTCTGCCATCCAGTTTCTGATGACTACTATTTGAGCTCTGTGATCTAAATGGAAACAAATCCAAGAAGAAAGTCAACTATTTGTCCTGAATTTGCTCTTTGTTTGCCGTGTTTCTTTCTGAAAGTTTTGCTTTATTGCTCAATTTTTTTTTCATATTAAGTATTCAAAGTCTATGAAATATTCTCTATTTTTTCAGATGTCTTTTTATAATAAAGAATCTATTATGCATTTCATTACTTCAACTGTGTGCCTCTATCAGAAAGAGAAAGAGAGGGGAGGGGGGGGAGCGGGGAAGAGAGAGAATGAGAGAGAATAAAAAGGAAATAGAAAAGAGGGAGAAAAATAAGTGCAAAAAAAAAAAAAAAAATGAAGAGATGCTACATAAAGAAGAAAAAGGAGGAAAAACATTGAGTGAAGAGGAATCATCGACATGGGCAAAAGGAACTTCAGAGACCTATAACAATCAACGGCGTGATTCCTTTCACTACCTTATTTCAGCAGTACAACTTTTCCTCTAGTATTGTAATGAATTACTCTAGTGTTCAATTAAGTGATGATAAATATGCATATTAGTGAAGGAGCACTAGAAACCAATACTTCCTATAATATGAGGCTGTGAGCAACAAGAACTATAACAACAACAACAATGGCAACAACACATTACAAAAATCCAACAAAAATGAACAAAATCAATGTCCCCTCCCTCCTCTTCCATCTTCAGCCCCCACCCCTACAATATCTCCTCCCCCCCCCCTTTCAAAAAAAAAAAAAAAGACACAAATAAACACCAACACAGAAAATCAAAGGAGCAAAACACAACGTATCAAAAGGATTACGATTATGCCATGGCTCCTCATGACAGGTGAACATTTATATAATATTTCTACCGCACATAGAATACATGTTATCACTTCCAATTAAACCGGCTAGTTACAGATAGAACTAACAATGAGATTTCGGACGATAAATGAAACATGGGAAAAAGAACAACAGTGTGGCAAAAACGATGTTGTAGAGAAAGAAATTAAGGAAATACGAGAGGAGACAAAAAAGCAGCCTATCCAGAGATAATAGATTTGTTCCGACCAAGCGAACAGCTGGAAATCCCAGTCTTATTTTAGTAGAGGGGTACAAACACTGAAAACTGTTCACTGTCATTGACATAGAAAAACATATAAAAATGCACGAGATTGGTGACAAATGTTCATAGATCTCGTGGTGGAGCTGGAATAAACATCAGTGTGTATTCTATTTTTAGCAGAGGGGTACAAACATTCCGCCTTGGATTTCCAGGTTTTTGCTTAGTTGAATATGAACTATTGACACACGACACGATGACTTGACAACAATAATAATTAATATATATATTTAATAATAGGTAAATTTTGATGAATTTAGCTTGTGCCACAGATATCAAGAAAGAACTGATGAATATGAAACTCGCCTAAGCCGAACTGCCGTAGTTCTTTGATAAATCTAGACGATTTCATAAGCATATTCTCAATATTCAAAGAAAAATACAGACTTCAAAATTATGTAGCCTTATGTCATTCCTATACGTACTTATTTTAGTTAGACATTGTGAAAGTAGGCATTCATCAGAAGACATTCGTGTGCAGTACTTTATCAAAAAAGAGAGCAGGAAGACAAGACACATCATATTTGTTGACTTCGAATAGGTGTAAAACATAAAAGCAAACTAGAACACACACACACACACACACACACACACACACACACACACACACACACACACACACACACACACACACACACA